>JAVJIF010002305.1:0-184498 GCA_038442645.1 Agave tequilana
TGTTGAAGAGTGCTGGAGACAAGGTACATTCGCATTGCATATAGACTAGGAAGCACTCTTGGCTGCTTTAATGCTTTTGAGTGAATATTTGTCTATTGCTTTACACGTGCACTAAATTGACTTAAGGGCTTGTCCTATAAATAAGATAAGGTGGGGATTTCATCACCCTTCCTTGGCCTACAAATAATCTCCTCACTCACTAACCCAAGCTTAACTAAAAATGAGTAGACATTGGCCCTAGGGACATCTCGGACTCAATTAGGAGATTATCCTAAGGGGGAATGGTGTTGGAATTTGACTCCTGCCAAATCAGTGTCTAGGAAGGGGATTGAGGGCCGAAAACCCGAAGATTGGTGGTTATTTAATTAAGGAACGTCTTTGACGGAAAACCTCCCACCAATATTGCCCTGACCTGGCTGATTAACTTGTGCTTAAAGTCTGCATTATACCTCCCGTGGACAGTCTAACCAGTTAGGAGTCTAGGTCATAGGTCTACCCTAACTTAGGTTAGAATATTTTTTTCTTTTTGTTTGCTTATTTGTTTATTTTCTTTTTCTTTGTTTGTGTTTTATTGTGTGATATGGCCTATAACAACAATTTTTTCAATTTTAATGACAATCCAATTACACACCCAACCTCTTTTTCGGACATTACCAACCCGGCATATCATAATTTTAACCAATCTAGTGTGCCAGATGGTCTTATCCGAATCATTACATGCCCCAGTCCTAATACTATGAACAAGACTGGAATAATCATCACTACTCTTCACAGAGTCAATGGGGATACAACACCCTGAGCCATATTGTCAACCACCTTTCCAACCATTCTCTTCATATACTTCTTTCCCACACCACCAATGTGTTAGTCCTCAAATGATCCATTCGATGGGTTAGAAGAAAAAGTGGACCGTTTGCAAGTTTTAATGAATGATCAAATCTCTAGACTTTCAAACACTCTTGAACTAACCAACCAAGTTGATAGGAACCAAGAATCATTCTGTCTAGAAGACCTTGATCAAAATTCAATTTCATCACATCAATCTGAACTTGATCAATCCCAATCCTTGGACAAATTGGCTAGTTTTAATTTCAATGAGATTGAATTAGATTGTGAATGTGAACCCGATCCCCAACCTTGCGATTCAGTTTCCATCTTCGAATCTATGTTGACTCCGATATCTTACCCAATTTGGACCAATTTTCCTAGCCAACATTTATTCCCATACCCATAGCTTTTGAAATTGAATCACCAATTTTAGATAGTCTCATTCCATTGATGGGGAAAGAATGTGAATATCAATTCTTGGACTTGGACTAAACGCTTGAACCAAAACTAACTCTCGAACGCCACGTCAATTTTCTCGAGTTTGTATTGGATCCTAAACCTATCATTCTTGAGTCCAAGTCAACCATTCTACCAAGTCACATTCTTTTGTTGGACATAGGTATAGACCATGATGACTCTATGATGGTTTTCCAGGACTGGTCATGTAAAGGAAGTAAGTTTCACGATAGGATCTTCCATGATCCAATCTATACTGTGGACTGTAAAACATGTAAATAGAAAGAGGTTAATAAAGGTAGGCCCCATGAACTACTACATTATTTTGATTGGGTAGCAACGCTTGCCCAATCAGACCACCACCGGAACCACCACCTTAGGTAATATTTTCCTTCCCTTTCTTCTTTTTCATGCATACATGCATTCATTCATACATTGAAGATAATACATGAGATAAGTGTGGGGGGAGGATTACTAACATACTAACATATTAACATAGGTAGATACAAAAAAAAAAAGAAAAAAAGGGCAATATTTTGACTTATCTTTTGAAAAAGAAATCTAAGTTAGTCTTAAGAATTAGGAAAATCATGATTAGGATTTCTAAAAACTTGGTCAAAATAAATAAATTGTTGAATTTTTAGGTATAGGAAGAAAATTGAATAAGTAATTGTCTTAATTTTTACCTTAATGAAATGTGCATACCTAATACATTTACATATCTAGGATTCTAAGATAAAGACTCTTGTGCCCCCCAAAAAAAGAAAAAAATATAATAATAATAAAAAAACAAAAAACAAAGAAATTCACTGATTAAGCTGGATACATGTGCCTCAAGAAGTATAGGTATTCACGCCTAAATGTGATTTTATAAATAAAGTCCTTAGTTTTATGGCCTAGTTCACTCGAATCCCTAAGTCCGTGGGGTGTTTTCTCACCCGGTGCCCTCAAGCCGACTGGTTGGGAACCACCGACTTTAAGTTCGCTACATGGGTGGATTAGAAAGCCTAAGAAAATTAAGAAAATTACTTATAATGTATTAACACATCTAATAGTCAATTAGTTAGGTATGATGGCATCAAGAAGCCTTCATGCTTACACGAAAGAAAATTAGATGAGTTACACAAATTTAAAAAAAAAAAAAGAAAAAAAAGAAAAAGAGAAAATAATAATAAAGAGGCATGAATCCAAGTTAAGGAATCCTAGTAAATATTCACAAGGATGCATATGACTTTTGGTAACGAAAAAGACTATACAAAAATTCAATTTTGATCCTTACCTAAAATGGATAACAATTTACTATATAAAGACTAAGTATAAGAATGAATAAAAATGATAATCCTAAAAACTTATAGATTACTTAGTTTCTTTAAACATATTTCAAATATTTCCTTTTTATGGATTTTGTGGGTGTAATCCGCTGAAAACCCTCACGAGACAACACTCATCCTCTAGGGTAACCTATAGGTTAACGGCTTGTTGCACGTGCTAAGTGCAATCGTGATTCCTATGAAGTGAGTTAGGATAGATTAATTTTTCTTTTCTTTTTGATTTTTACTCGAGGACGAGCAAAAAAATAAGTGTAGGGGTGTGATAGGTAGTAAAAATTGCATATTTATCACTACATTTACTATCATGTTTCTCATTTATTCTTTTAATTATGCACTATTACTAATATTTTATTATATATTGTGTGCAGGCCTTAAGTAATAAAAAAATAAAGAAATAAAAGCCTAAATGAAGCCCAGAAGCCCAACAAGCCCATGTGCAAGCCGAAGTGCAAAAGTTGCAATTACCAAGTGCAAAAGTTGCAATTACTAAAAGAAGAGGGAAGGGATAGACTTCTATTCAACCCTAAATGCTGACAGGATGAGGATAAAGATAAAAGGAGAAGAGTGCAAAGATAAAAATTCAAAAAAATTTGGATTCAGACTGTACACGTTTTAGTATTCAGATCATACCTTTTGCTACAAATATTCAAATCTGATGATTCAAGATACTCCAGGAAGAAGATTTGAAGGCCTACAACTCATATGTTGATCAAACATTACAATTCAATCAGAAGATAAGCCATATTTGGTAATCAATATGATAACAAGTTGCAGGACAGATTTGAACTTCTATGGATAAGTCAAAACAAGTTTGGAGATAAAAGAAGAATTCAAATTCAGAGATATTTTGCTCCTCTTATCTTCATACGCTTCTTATCCTCTAGTTTTCTTCTATAAATACTTCTGCATAGCAACAGAGGAAGGGCAGATCTCAAAAGCTCAGTCGAGTACAGAAACAAAAATTAGGGTTTTTCTTAGGCTAACTTTTAGATTGTAACTTAGGTTTTTTTTATTTTTTCTTTATATAATTTTTATGTAACTGAGAGGAGAGGATACTTTCATGGAGGAAGGAGATCAAGCTTGTACTGAGGTGACGTCGGTGTAAGTAAATCCTTTCTTCCATTGTTAATTGAATCAAATCGAAGTATATTTTTGTTCTGTTTCTTCTATTCTATTCTTGTTTTGTTTTGTTTTCCTCTGATGTCTTGCAATCCAAGAGAATCCGATAGCTTCAAGACTGCTTAGCCGTTGAAGTGCCATGATGGTTTATGGTGATGAACAAACCTTCTCTTGTTAGTATAATTTGTCTTTGTTTCCGTAGTGTAGATCGAGAAGGGGAAGATCCTATACGCCATGCTTGATTGCCTTCAAAGACAAGGTAAGTCGTCGCAACGGATCAAAGGTAAACAGGCGCAGAAGAGGTAGGTATGTGTTTTTTAGTTTTTAGTTTTCTTTCTTTTATTTTTAGTGTAAATCACAATATTCCCAATCTTTTTCACACTTCTTCTTTTTCATTGTAAATATCATTATAAATAAAAAAAGAGAGAACTTACTAAACAAGCTTCCATCGCTAGTCCCTCCCTGTGGATCAAGACCCGCATAGCCACTTGCTATAGCGGTAGAATTGAGTACCTTGCACATCCTTTTCTTAGATCTAATATATTATATTTTGCGTGCAGGTAAAAACTCAATCAACGTTCTCCTCCTCAAGATCCGTATCAATTCATTCTTGCTTGGCTTGATGATATAATGCGCACGGGGACTGAGCTCGATCGTATGATCTATGCGTTGAACGCCTCCGAAGCAAGGTGAACATGCAAGGGTTCTAGGTAAGTCATCAACCAAACTAGGTAAGTATTTCTTCACTCTTCTTTCTTTTCTTTTATTTCTGTAGATTAAATCACCAACACTACATCTTCCAAATCTTTCTTTTCCAACTCATTTGTACATAGTCGCTTTCTGATTCTCTCACTTTCTCATTCTACTGTTTTCTTTCTAACTTTAACATAACTCGTTTTCATTTTTAATTCTTTAAACAAAGAAGAACTTTCGTTTTTCTTCACAACGATTTCAATACAAAACCTTGAACGCTTCCAACGTAAACCCTCCTTGTGGATCACGACCCACATAGCCACTTGCTATAGCGGTAAGAATTGAGCACTTGCACATTTTTATTAAAAGTTCTGAAATTCTGTATTTTGTGTGCAGGTTGTACCACAATCAAATTTTGGCGCCGTTGCCGGGGAGGGTAACGGTTTTTATTGAAATCTGATTTTTTATTAAAAAAATTTTTAGAACTAAAACGAATTTTCTTCTCTGTTGCAGGTTATAGAGCAAGCAAAGCAGGAAAATAAGATTGCAGTAACATATAAGTAGTCTTGGGCCTCTGCTCTAGAAAGCAGAGATCAAGTGCCCTCTGATTTGTCGCGTTTTCTCGGCCAAAGCCACGGATCCGCGTCGAAAAGGAGTTGACTACTAAACAGGTTTTGTGCAGAGTTGCTTTCTTTGCAAAAACATAGCTGCTGCAATTCTTAGTTCTCATATGCCATCACACAAGCCTGCTAATAAACCAACAGAAAAATACTTGTTGAAAAACATAAAAAATTGATTAGACGTTTGCATTTTTAGGCACATGTCTTTTAAATTCATTTATTTTTACTGTTGAAGAGTGCTGGAGTAAGGTACGTTCGCATTGCATCTAGAATAGGACTCATCTCTTGGTTGATTTACATCGCTTTGAGTGAATCTTATTTACATATCTTGTACACTTGCACAAATTGATTTTAAGGGCACCACCCATTAACAAGATAAGGTGGGGACTTAATCACCCTTCCTTGGCCTAAAAATTATATTCCAAGCACTCACTAACCCAAGCCTAACTAAAAATGAGTAGACGTTGGCCCTAGGGACATCTCAGACTCAATTTGGAGATTATCCTAAGGGGGAAAGGTGTTGGAATTTGACTCCTGCCAAATCAGTGTCTAGGAAAGGGATTAAGGGCCGAAAGCCGAAGGTTGGTGGTTATTTAATTAAGGAACGTCCTTGACGGAAAACCTCCCACCAACCTTGCCTTGACCTGGCTGATTAGCTTGTTGTCAATTTCTGCATTAAACCTCCCATGGACAGTCTAATCAGTTAGGAGTCGTCTAGGTCATAGGTCTACCCTAACTTAATTATATTTTTTCCTTTTATTTGTTTGTTTTTTCTTTCTTTTTGTTTGTATTATTATGTGTGATATGGCTTATAATAACAATTTTTTCAACTTCAATAATAATCCATATTACACACCAACTTCATTTTCGGATATTACCAACCCGGAATATCATAACTTTAACCAACCTAGTGTGCCGGATTGGTCTTATCCGAATCAATATAACCCATGCCCCCAGTCTTATAACCATAATTTTCATGATAATTTCAACTCTTCACAGAGTCAATGGGGATTCACCTCCCCCGAGTCCAATTTCAACCAACTTGTCCTCCTTCTCCACCTTGTCCACAATATTTCCAAGATTCATACTCAGTTCCACCAGTTTAAAATAGAAAATATCAATTTTAAAATGAGTATGTGTGAGTCCAAACACAAATCCTAAAATCTGATGGACTCACAATTTCACCACCAATTCCAAGACAATACTTCATCTTCATCAAAATAATGAACCTATCAACTATGAAAAGATGCTGGAAGCCATGACTCAGGCTCAAACGCTCGTAATCGTGACATAGATATGTTGGTCCAATCTCTACGTTCCTACCGTTTGACCAGTTCTGATGTCACTAACCATTCTGTTAGAGCTGATGAGTCAGGTTGTTTTGGAAATCAATGTTCCATTTCAGAACAATCATTTGAACTTACCCAAACTCCAAATTTTGAAAAGAATATGACAGTTTGGCAAGCTATCCTCTTTCTAAAATCGAACTTGAAAATAAATATGATCATGAATCTCAACTTAGTGATTCAATTTTACTTCCTGATTCAATAATGACTCCAGTATCTTCACCTGAATCTTTTTCCGGAGTCAACATTGGATCCTGTGCCAATTTATCATGAATTGAATCACCCATTTTTGATGATCATATTGAACTTGACCAATTTTACACTTTTAAACATCCTATTGACAAATGGCAAGTTCTCATTTTTTTGATATTGAACTCAAAGAGAAATGTGACCTAGATTCTCAAATCTGTGATCCAGTTCAAATTCCCGAATCAATACTGACTCCTATTTTGTTACCGGACTTGAGTAATATTTTAGAGTCAGTTTTGATTCCCTCACATATCATTCTTGAACTTGAATCACCAATATTAAATCACATTCCATTGTTGGAAAATAAATGTGGACTTGAGTTTCAACTTCTTGACTTGGACCCAATTCCTGAACCTATTTCGACTCCTGAACCTTTACTTGACTTAAGTCACCTTCCTGAGTTGGTATTAGTTCCTGTACTTCCTGAGTCCAAGTCAATCATTCTATCTTTTCATACTCCATTTTGGGACAAAACGGTTGACAAATTTGAGTCCGAAATTAATTATGGAATTTGAAAATTAGATGGGGTCAAATATTTAATAAAAATCTTTTATGGATTCATCATTTTAGTGGGTTATATTAGAGATATTTCCGGTGGGTTCCTCTGAACTCCACAAAAAGTTGATTGGGCCGCATTTCGTGGACCAATCAGACCACCACCGGAACCACCACCTTAAGGTAACATTTTCCTTTCCTTTCTTCTTTTTCATGCATCTATGCATTAATTCATACATTGAGGACAATGCATGAGATAGGTGTGGGGGAGGGTCTAACATAACTTAGTTTTTTCTTTTTATTAGAAATAAATACAAAAAAACAATTAACATTTTTCTTTACTTTTTAAAAAACTTTTTGAAAATAGAAACAATATTTTGACATATTTTTTGTAAGAAATTAAGTTAATTTTAAGGAATAGGAAAATACAAATTAGGATTTCTTATACTTGGTCAAAATAAGATTATTTGTTTGATTTTTAAGGTTAGGAAGAAAATTTGTAAAAGTAATTTAGTCTTTATCTTTACCTCGATGAAATATGCACACTTCATACACTTACACACTTAGGGTTCAAAAACAAAGATTCTTATGCCTTATAAAAAAAAGAAAAAGAAAAAAAATAAACAAATCTAATTATTGCTTAGCTAGGTGCTTTGGCCTAAGCAAGCCTTAGTATTTATGCGAAAGATGATTAGATAAGTTTGAAAAGAAATATATATATATATATATATATATATATAAATCCTCTGATTAAGCTTGGTATTTGTGCCTAATAAAGCATAAGTAATCACGCCTAAAAGTGGTTCATATAATAAAATCCTTCGTTTTGTGGCCTTATTTGCTCGAGTCCTTAAGTCCTTGGGGTGTTTTCTCACCCGGTGCCCTAAGACCGTTTGGTTTGGGAGTCATCGATTAAAGGCTCGTTACATGGGCAGATTAGAAAACCTAATAGAACTAAGGAATAATACCATCATATATATAATATATATATATATATATATATATATATATATATATAGTCAAAATTTTCACAGTCACAAGGTGCATATGACTTAGGGTAAAATAATAGACTAGATGAGAAGTACAATTTGACTCCTTACTTTGATTGATAACAAATTTTTGAATAGAGACTATAAGTTTAGGAATGAAAAATTCAACTTTCCTATAACTTATAGATTACTTAAATCTTACAATTATATTTCAAATATTTTTCTCTTTCAAAATGCTTTTGAAAATACTAACTCTTTGTTTCCCTTTCTATATGGATTTTGTGGTGCAATCTGCTGAAAACCCTCACTAGACAAAACTCGTCCTCTAGGCGAAACCTAGAAGTTTAACGGCTTATTTAACATGCTCAATGCAATTGCGTGACCTGCGAAAGTGGTCTAATAATCCTTAGTATAGTTTAGTTGTTTGCTCGAGGACGAGCAAAAGATAGGTATGGGGGTGTGATTGGTCGCTAATGTTGCATATTTAGTATCATATTTCCATACTTAATATAGAATAAAATCTGCATTATCCTAATTAAAAATGCTTACTTTATTTGCAGGCCCATTCCTAAGGAGATGATGAGAAATGAGCCCAAAAGCCCACCAAAATTCTGACTTAAATCAGAATCAATTCGAGCTCAGTAAATCAGGGCAAAATCAAGAGGTTGAAAGCCGGTTGAGAAGAATCCTCTCAGAATCGATCGGTTAAAGCCAAGAATCAAAGGCCATTTCGTCACAATCCTGGACTCAAACGAGAAAACCAACTGAAAATAAAAGCAGAAGGAAATACCAGGGAGACCCACCAACAGGGTGTGGCCACCTGGCCACACCCTAGCCATGGAGACGTGGCCAAAGTCGTGTTTCCGCGGCTTGGTTATGGAGTTAGGGGGAGCGTTTGCTCCCCCGATCTTCCTGAATCCTGCAGGTTAGGTTTTTACCTATAAAAAGCCAGTATTTGCACTGAAAATGAGACAACCATGCAGAGATAGGATTTAGCCTAGTTTTCATTCTTTGTAGTTTAGGTTTTTCTTTCTTTTTATGTAATTTATATGTAAGCTTAGGTTAGATGAAGATTCATGTAAGTAAGAGAGAGAGGCTTATGTTGAGAGTGACACCGATGTACCCTCGTCCTTTCTTCCATCATTTCAAGCAATAAAAGGTAATAATTTTATGTTCTTCTTTACTTTCATTTTCTATTCCCTCTTTCTATTTTACCTCTTTTATTTTTAATGAGCTTGCAAGTGAATCCAGAAGCATTAGTATAACGATGTTGTGTGAGTGCCAACGATAGTTCATGAAGACATTCTCCTCCTCAAGATCCGTATCAATTCATTCTTGCTCGGCTTGAAGATATAATGCGCACGGGGGCTAAGCTCGATCGTATGATCTATGCATTGAACACCTCCGAAGCAAGGTAGAATATGCAAGGGTTCCAGGTAAGTCATCAACCAAACAAGGTAAGTATTTCTTCACTCTTCTTTCTTTTCTTTTATTTCTGTAGATTAAATCACCAACACCACATCTTCCAAATCTTTCTTTCCCAACTCATTTGTACATAGTCGCTTTCTGATTCTCTCACTTTCTCATTCTACCGTTTTCTTTCTAACTTTAACATAACTCGTTTTCATTTTCAATTCTTTAAACAAAGAAGAACTTTCATTTTTCTTCACAATGATTTCAATACAAAACTTTGAACGCTTCCATCGGAAACCCACCTTGTGGATCATGTTGGAACAAGTTTTGATGAAGACATTTGTGAAGCATTTCATTTGGAGCTCTAGCACAAGACAAATCAATAGTTCTACATGATTAAGATGTCCCAAAGAGAGTTGATATGATGTGATTTGTAATTGTGAAATAGCATGTCAAAAGCCTTGATATACACACACATATCATATACCTATAGTCGACTTATATCCTCTTATAGGCGACTAGTCACTTGTGTAGTCGACTTGACCCAACCCCTAGTCGACTAGTCATGTGTCCAAAATAGACCCAACTCTCTGTTTGTGCATTAGTTGACTTGACAGACAAATGTAGTCGACTAATAGCAAAATGTAGTCGACTAATCCTATTCCCCTAGTCGACTAATCACTGGTCCAGTCGACTTGAAGTTAGTTTCAGTCGACTTGATTCAGTTAACCAGTAAACTGTCACTCGAACTTAACTTACCCTAGTCGACTTATAGTCAAACCTAGTCGACTAATAGTAGGAAATTTCCCTTGTATAGTCAACTAACTCAAAAGGCAAGTCGACTATAGGAAGTTTCTGACTGTTGGACAGTTTCTGTTATCTGGTTTTTTGTACAATGTTTTCCAACATTATAATCATTTGAATTGCACCTATAACTACCCTAACTAATCCTAGAGTGCAGCTATATAAAGGGTTGTTATTCTATAGGCCAATTACCAAGAAAAATCTTCAGTTTTCTAAGTCAAAATTCTGCCAAACTGAAAACTGTTTTCCCACTTCAGTTCTTCACCAAAAGTCAATTTCCTTTGTGAAGTTTTCTGAAGTTTTTCTCCTATACTAGACCTTGTCAACGTTCATACACAGTACCAAAGCTTATAGGAAAGTATTGTAATTCTCAAAGCAATCATTGTACACGAGTGGCTTCTTGGTGTAGAGGCATTGTACAAGGTGAAGTGTGTTCTCTTAGTGTAGAGAGAAGGTGTACACATTTGGCAAAGGGGATTTGTCAAGTGGTGTGCATGGTTGTGATTTTGGGTGTGCAAAATCAAGGATAAAGGAAAATCTCAAGCGGGTGGCTTGGGGACTGGATATAGGTCACGAGGACCGAACCAGGATAAATCTCTCGTGTTTGTGTTTGTCTATTTTCTGAGATTTACTTTTCCTTTATTTGCAAGTTTATTTATTTGATTAACGTTAATTCTTCTTTGTTTAGTATTTGTGTTGATTTGGTATTTTAGATCCATAAGTGCCAACAGAGAAAGTTCCGCATTTGGCATCATCTCGGGACCAATATTTGGTATCAGAGCACTGAACCTGCATACCTAGTCAACAATAAGGATGACAACGGAGTTCTCATCATCCCAATTCAAAGAAGGACATTCTACACAACGTCCACCGCTATTGACGGAACCAACTATAACTATTGGTAGTGTAGAATGAAGATATACTTGCAGTCGCTCAACTGCGACCTTTGGAACATCGTAGAAACATCGTACACCAAGCCAACAACCAACTACAATGCTTGGAGTGAGGATCAAAAGAAGAATGCGAACCTTGACGCCAAAGCGATGAATACCTTGTTCTGTGCATTAACTAAAGAAGAGTTCAACAGAGTGTCAACAACCACTTCTGCACATCAAATATGGCATACTTTCAGGTAACACACGAAGGCACAAATAAAGTTAAAGAGTCTAAAATATCTGTTCTTGTCCACAGGTTTGAATTATTCAAATGGAGGAGAATGAAACCATATCGGAAATGGTTACAAGATTCACCGACATTACCAATACATTAGCATCCCTTGGAAAGGACTACCCAAGTTGAAAGAGTTTGTAAGATCCTTCGTGCACTCACACCAGAATGGGAAAAGAAGACAACCGCAATTGAAGAGGCGAATGATCTCTCAACTATGACATTAGAAAACCTAATCAGTAATCTAATGGCATATGAAGTGCAGTTAGAAAAAAGAAATAAGGACGAACGACAACACCACTCAAAGAAGAATGAACTCGCCTTCCATGCATCTTCCGACACGGATGATTCCAATGATGATGAAAAGGAAATGGCGATGCTTTCAAAGAAATTCAGGAGATTCCTAAAGTAAGGTAAATTCAAATGCTTTAACTGTAACAACCAGGTCATATGAAGATGGATTGCCCTTTGCTCAAAAAGAAAGATAAATACAAAAGCAAAAAGTTCAGAAGGAAGAAAAACTATGAAGCATCATCAGAATACAGTGATTCCTCTTCCTCTGATGAAGAAGAAACCACTGAACGTGTCAACCTATGTACATGGCACTGGAAGATGATGAGGTTCGTTTACTAAACTTTCTGATGCATTTCATGAATTGTTTATTGATCTGAAAATTGAAAAACTAAAAACAAAGTTTTATCAAAAGAAAATGAAAAACTTTTAAATGAAAATTCATGTTATGCTTTACAAGTATCTTCTATAAATTCTCAACAAGATGAGTTTGAAAAAGTCATATCATCTTTGAAAAATGATAATGAGAAGTTTATAAAAGAGAACATTTTTCTTAAAAGAGAAACTGAGTCTTTGAATAAAAGGATTTCTGTTTCAGATAAAGATATTTCAGTTTTCAAAAAGAAATATGAAGATATTTTGCAAAATGTGACTAAGTTCAATCAAGGAAAAAAAAATTGAATGATTTATTATCTTTTTAGAAATTGTCACATAATAATCATGGTATTGGATATAATGAAAATACTTCATATGTTAGTAATCCATATGTGAAAAGAAAGTCTAATCATGTTTCAAAAAGAATTAAGACAAAGTTTATATGGATTCCTAAGAATTTAAGTATTCATGATAAAAATACATATATTGCATCATACATTCATGATATATGTGATTTATGTAATCATGTGTATACTAACAGTGGAAACCAAATTCTAAATGGATTTGGACTCTTAAAGTTAATATGTTCTTTTATATTTGGTACCATCTAACGTTTATCTTGCAGGTACCATATAAAAGTTGATAATAACATATATATATATATATATTTAATGATATATTTGTTGCACGGGGAGAACAAAGTCTTTTCATATTTGTTATAACCCAATTTCTGCAGGGGGAGGAAAATATAACATATTTTCTGCAAGGGGAGTATATGTGCACACAACGTGACATCATCAAAAGGGGGAGAATGTTGGAACATGTTTGATGAAGATATTTGTGAAGCATTTCATTTGGATCTCTAGCACAAGACAAATCAAGAGTTCTACATGATCAAGATGTCCCAAAGAGAGTTGATATGATGTGAATTGTAATTGAGAATGATTGAGGTAAAACCTGCACAAAAAATACAAAATTTTAGATTTAAGAATAAAAATGTGCAAGTGCTCAATTCTTACCGCTATAGCAAGTGGCTATGCGGGTCGTGATCCACAAGGAGGGTTTTGCGATGGAAGCGTTTACGTTTTTGTATTGAAATCTTTATAAAAACCAAACGAGAGTTCTTCTCTGTTTTTAAGTTAAGAAAATGGAAATTATGTTAAAGTTAGAAGAAAATGAGAGATGAAGAAGGTGGGAAAATCAGAAAACGATAAAAGCGATTATGTACAAATGGAGTGAGTGGAGAAGAAGAGTTGGAAGAGGTGGTGATTTAATTTACAGAAATGAAAGGAAGGAAAGAAGATGAAGAAATACTTACCTAGGTTGAGTGATGACTTACCTGGAAACCGTTGCATGTTCTTCCTTTGCTTCGGAGGCGTTCAACGCATAGATCATAAGCTCGAGTTCAGTCCCCGTGCACATTATATCGTCAAGCCTAGCAAGAACGAAGTGATGCGGATCTTGGAAGAGGAGAACGTCTTCATGAACTATCGCTGGCTCTCACGTAGCTTAGTTATACTTGCTTTAGAATTCACTTGTAAACTCAATAGATACAACCAAGGTAAAGTAGAAGAGGAAGAGGAAAGCAAAACAAAATACGAACATAAAAAGAAGCTTTTACCTTTATTAATTGCAGAGACAATGGAAGAAAGGAGGAGGGTACATCGGTGTCACTCTCAACATCAGCCTCTCTCTCTTACTTACATGAATCTTCATCTAACCTAAGCTTACATACAATTACATAAGAAGAAAAGAAAAACCTAAACTACAAAGAATGAAAACTAGGCTAAATCCTAATCTGCCTTCTCCTCCTTGCTGAGCTAAAACCAGTATTTATAGGCAAAAAACCTAAAGGAGAAGATCCCAGGAAGATTGGGGGAATCTCCTGGTCTGATGTATTTTCCGTATCTTCTTCTGATTTTCTTGTTTTTTTCTTCAAAAGTTGACAAAACAGCCTTTGATTGTGCTTGATTCAGGGAGGATTCTTCTCAACCTTCCTTATATGCCAAGATTTTGCCTTGATTCAGGGAGGATTCTTCTCAACCTTCCTTATATACCAAGATTTTGCCCACAGGGAGGATTCTTCTCAACCTTCCTTATATGCCAAGATTTTGCCCTTATTTCTTCATTTCAAATTTATTCTGAATTAATCAGAATTTGGTGGGCTTTTGGGCTTGTTTCACTTCATCTCCTTAAGGAATGGGCCTGCAAATAAATTAAACATTTAATTAGGACAAAGCAGATTTTATTCTATAATAAGTATGGAAATATGATAATAAATGTGCAACATTAGTGACCAATCACACCCCCATACCTATCTTTTGCTCGTCCTCGAGCAAAACAACTAAACTATACTAAGGATTATTAGACCACGTTCGCAGGTCACGCGATTGCACTGAGCATGTGCAACAAGCCGTTAAACCTCTAGGTTTCCCCTAGAGGACGAGTTTTGTCTCGTGAGAGTTTTCAGTGGATTACACCCACAAAATCCATAAAGAAAGGGAATTAAAGAGTTAGTATTTTCGAAAAGCATTTTGAAAGGGAAAAATATTTGAAATATAATTGTAAGATCTAAGCAATCTATAAGTTATAGGAAAACTGAATTTTTCATTCCTAAACTTAGTCTCTATTCAAAAATTTGTTATCAATTAAAGTAAGGAGTCAAGTTGTACTTCTCATCTGGTCTATTACTTTACCCTAAGTCATATGCACTTTGTGATTGTGAAAATTTTGACTAAGGATTCTTTAACTCTAACTCTTATGCCTTATTTATTATTATATATATATATATAATTTTTTTTTATTCCTGGTATTATTCCTTAGTTTAGGCTTTCTAATCTGCCCATGTAACAAGCCTTTAATCGATGACTCCCAAACCAGACGGCCTTAGGGCACCGGGTGAGAAGACACCCCTCGGACTTAAGGACTCAAGCAACAAGGCCACAAAACTAAGGATTTTATTATATGGACCTCTTTTAGGCGTGAACACTTATGCTTTATTAGGCACAAATACCCAGCTTAATCAGAGGATTTTTATATATTTTTTCCTTTTCAAACTTATCTAATCATCTTTCGCATAAATACTAAGGCTTTCTTAGGCCAAAGCACCTAGCTAATCAATAATTAGATTTGTTTATCTTTTTTTTTATAAGGCATAAGAATCTTTGTTTTTGAACCCTAAGTGTGTAAGTGTCTGAAGGGTGCATATTTCATCAAGGTAAAGATCAAGACTAAATTACTTTGACAAATTTTCTTCCTAACCCTAAAATCAAACAAATAATCTTATTTTGACCAAGTATAAGAAATCCTAATTTAGATTTTCCTATTCCTTAAAATTAACTTAATTTCTTACAAAAAATATGTCAAAATATTGTTTCTATTTTCAAAAAGTTTTAAAAGTAAAGAAAATGTTAATTTTTTTTATTATTATTTTTTTAAACAAAAAGAAAGTTATGTTAGACCTCCCCCACACCTATCTCATGCATTGTCCTCAATGTATGAATTAATGCATAGATGCATGAAAAAGAAGAAAGGGAAGGAAAAGGTTACCTTAAGGTGGTGGTTCCGGTGGCGGTCTGATTGGTCCACGAAACGCGGCCCAATCAACTTTTCTTGGGTCTCGGAGGAACCCACCAGAAATATCTTTAATATAACCAATTAAAAAGATAAATCCATGAAGGATCTTTATTAAATATTTAACCCCATCTAATTTTCATATTCCATAACTAATTTCGGAGTCAAATTTGTCAACCACCTCGTCCCAGAATGGAGTATGAAATGATAGAACAGTTGACTTGGACTCAGGAAGGACAGGAACTAATACAGACTCAGGAAGGTGACTTAAGTCAAGTAAAGGTTCAGGAGTCGAAATAGGTTCAGAAATTGGGTCCAAATCAAGAAGTTGAAACTCAAGTCTACATGTATTTTCCAACAATAGAATGTGACGTAATATGGGTGATTCCAGTTCAGGGATGAGAGGTGATGGAATCAAAACCGATTCTAGAATATTATTCAAGCTTGGTAATAGAACAGGAGTCAATATTGATTCAGAAAGTTGAACTGGATCACAAATTTGAGAATCTAGGTCACATATCTCATTGAGTTCAATATCATAAAAATGAGAACTTGCCAATTTGTCAATAGGATCTTCAAAAGTGCATAATTGGTCAAGTTCAATATGATCCTCAAAGATGGGTGATTCAATTTCATTATGAATTGGTACAGGATCCAATGTTGACTCCGGGAAAAGATCGAAATCAGGTGAAGATACCGAGTCATAATCGAATCGGGAAGTAAAATAGAATCACTAAGTTGGGGTTCAGGATCATATTCATTTTCAAGTTCTATTTCAGGAAAAAGGATAACTTGCTAAACTGTCAATATTTTTTTCAAAATTTGGAGTTTGGGCAAGTTCAAATGGTTGTTCTGAAATGGAATCTTGATTTTCAAAATTACATGATTCTTCGGCTCTAACAGAATAGTTAGTGACATCAGGACGGTGGGAACGTAGAGATTCGACCATCATATCTATGTCACAGTTATGAGTGTTTTGAGCCTGAGTCATGGCTTCAAGCATCTTTTCATAGTTGATAGGTTCATTGTTTTGATGAAAAGATGAAGAATTGTCTTGGAAGTGGCAGTGAAATTGTGAGTCCATCAGATTTTGGGATTTATGTTTGGACTCACGCATACTCATTTCCATAATTGATGGTTTCCTATTTTGGACGGGTGGAACTGAGTATGAATCTTGAATATAATATGGACTGGGTGGAGAAGGAGGACAATTTGGTTGAAAATCTGACTCGGGGTAGGTGAATCCCCACTGACTCTGTGAAGAGTTGAAATCGTTATGGAAATTATAGTCATACGATGGGGGGTATGGGTCATATTGATTCGGATAAGACCAATCCGGCACACTAGGTTGGTCAAAGTTGTGATATGCCGGGTTGATAATATCCGAAAAAGAATTCGATGTGTAATATGGATCATTATTAAAGTTGAAAAAATTATTATTATAGTCCATATCACACAATAGAATACAAACAAAGAAAAATAAACAAACAAAAAAGAAAAAAAAAATTCTAGCCTAAGTTAGGGTAGACTTAGGACCTAGACGACTCCTAACTGGTTAGACTGTCCACGGGAGGTCTAATGTAGACTTTAACCACAAGCTAATCAGCCAGGTCAGGGCAAGGTTGGTGGGAGGTTTTCCGTCAAAGACGTTCCTTAATTAAATAACCACCAACCTTCGGGCTTTCGGCCCTCAATCCCTTTCCTAGACACTGATTTTGTAGGAGTTAGATTTCAACATTTTTCCCCCTTAGGATAATCTCCTAATTGAGTCCGAGATGTCCCTAGGGCCAACGTCTACTCAATTTTAGTTAGGATTGGGTTAGTGAGTGCTTGGAATCTGATTTTTGGGCTAAGGAAGGGTGATTAAATCCCCACCTTATCTTGTTATGGGTTAGTGCCCTTAAGATAAATTTGTGCAAGTGTACAAGATATGTAAATACGATTCACTCAAAGCGATAAAAATCAACCAAGAGAAGATTCCTATTCTACATGCAATGCAGACGTACCTTGCTCCAGCACTCTTCAACAGTAAATATAAATGAATTGAAAAGACACGTGCCTAAAATGCAAACGTCTAATCAATTTTTAACTTTTGCAACAAATGTTTTACTGTTGATTATTAGCAGGTTTTTGTGATGGCATATAAGAAATAAAGAATGGCAGCAAACTAGAATTTGTAAAGCAAGCAGCCCTGCAAAAACCTGTTAGTAGTCAACTCGTCCTTGCCGCGGATCCGCGGCTTTTGCTGTGGGAACGCGGCAATTCAGAGGGCAATGGGTCTCTGCTTTCTAGAGCAGAGGCCCAATATCACTTGTATGTCACTGCAATATTAATTTCCTGCTTTGATTGCCCAGTAACCTGCAACAGAGAAGAAAATTCATTTTAGTTATAAAAAATTTTCAAGAAAAATTCAGATTTCAATAAAAACATGTTACCCTCCCCGGCAACGGCGCCAAAATTTGATTGAGGTAAAACCTGCACAAAAAATACAAAATTTTAGATTTAAGAATAAAAATGTGCAAGTGCTCAATTCTTACCGCTATAGCAAGTGGCTATGCGGGTCGTGATCCACAAGGAGGGTTTTGCGATGGAAGCGTTTACGTTTTTGTATTGAAATCTTTATAAAAACCAAACGAGAGTTCTTCTCTGTTTTTAAGTTAAGAAAATGGAAATTATGTTAAAGTTAGAAGAAAATGAGAGATGAAGAAGGTGGGAAAAATCAGAAAACGATAAAAGCGATTATGTACAAATGGAGTGAGTGGAGAAGAAAGAGTTGGAAGAGGTGGTGATTTAATTTACAGAAATGAAAGGAAGGAAAGAAGATGAAGAAATACTTACCTAGGTTGAGTGATGACTTACCTGGAAACCGTTGCATGTTCTACCTTTGCTTCGGAGGCGTTCAACGCATAGATCATAAGCTCGAGCTCAGTCCCCGTACACATTATATCGTCAAGCCTAGCAAGAACGAAGTGATGCGGATCTTGGAAGAGGAGAACGTCTTCATGAACTATCGCTGGCTCTCACGTAGCTTAGTTATACTTGCTTTGGAATTCACTTGTAAACTCAATAGATACAACCAAGGTAAAGTAGAAGAGGAAGAGGAAAGCAAAACAAAATACGAACATAAAAAGAAGCTTTTACCTTTATTAATTGCAGAGACAATGGAAGAAAGGAGGAGGGTACATCGGTGTCACTCTCAACATCAGCCTCTCTCTCTTACTTACATGAATCTTCATCTAACCTAAGCTTACATACAAATTACATAAGAAGAAAAGAAAAACCTAAACTACAAAGAATGAAAACTAGGCTAAATCCTAATCTGCCTTCTCCTCCTTGCTCAGCTAAAACCAGTATTTATAGGCAAAAAACCTAAAGGAGAAGATCCCAGGAAGATTGGGGGAATCTCCTGGTCTGATGTATTTCCCGTATCTTCTTCTGATTTTCTTGTTTTTTTTCTTCAAAAGTTGACAAAACAGCCTTTGATTGTGCTTGATTTAGGGAGGATTCTTCTCAACCTTCCTTATATGCCAAGATTTTGCCTTGATTCAGGGAGGATTCTTCTCAACCTTCCTTATATACCAAGATTTTGCCCACAGGGAGGATTCTTCTCAACCTTCCTTATATGCCAAGATTTTGCCCTGATTTCTTCATTTCAAATTTATTCTGAATTAATCAGAATTTGATTGAGGCAAAACCTGCACAAAAAATACGGAATTTCAGAACTTATAATTAAAATGTGCAAGTGCTCAATTCTTCCGCTATAGCAAGTGGCTATGCGGGTCGTGATCCACAAGGAGGGTTTTGCGATAGAAGCATTTACGTTCTTGTATTGAAATCGTTAAGAAAACAAAACAAAGATTCTTCTTTGTTTTTCAAGTTATAAAAATGAAAAGAAAGTTATAGTTAAAATTAAGAAGAAAATGAAAGATGAAGAAGGTGGAAAAAATCAGAAAACGATAAAAGCGATTATGTACAAATGGAGTGAGTGGAGAAGAAAGAGTTGGAAGAGGTGGTGATTTAATTTACAGAAATGAAAGGAAGGAAAGAAGATGAAGAAATACTTACCTAGGTTGAGTGATGACTTACCTGGAAACCGTTGCATGTTCTACCTTTGCTTCGAGGCGTTCAACGCATAGATCATAAGCTCGAGCTCAGTCCCCGTGCACATTATATCGTCAAGCCTAGCAAGAATGAAGTGATGAGGATCTTGGAAGAGGAGAACGTCTTCATGAACTATCGCTGGCTCTCACGTAGCTTAGTTATACTTGCTTTGGAATTCACTTGTAAACTCAATAGATACAACCAAGGTAAAGTAGAAGTGGAAGAGGAAAGCAAAACAAAATACGAACATAAAAAGAAGCTTTTACCTTTATTAATTGCAGAGACAATGGAAGAAAGGAGGAGGGTACATCGGTGTCACTCTCAACATCAGCCTCTCTCTCTTACTTACATGAATCTTCATCTAACCTAAGCTTACATACAAATTACATAAGAAGAAAAGAAAAACCTAAACTACAAAGAATGAAAACTAGGCTAAATTCTAATCTGCCTTCTCCTCCTTGCTCAGCTAAAACCAGTATTTATAGGCAAAAAACCTAAAGGAGAAGATCCCAGGAAGATTGGGGAATCTCCTGGTCTGATGTATTTCCCGTATCTTCTTCTGATTTTCTTGTTTTTTTCTTCAAAAGTTGACAAAACAGCCTTTGATTGTGCTTGATTCAGGGAGGATTCTTCTCAACCTTCCTTATATGCCAAGATTTTGCCTTGATTCAGGAGGATTCTTCTCAACCTTCCTTATATACCAAGATTTAGCCCACAGGGAGGATTCTTCTCAACCTTCCTTATATGCCAAGATTTTGCCCTGATTTCTTCATTTCAAATTTATTCTGAATTAATCAGAATTTGGTGGGCTTTTGGGCTTGTTTCTCTTCATCTCCTTAAAGAATGGGCCTGCAAATAAATAAACATTTAATTAGGACAAAGCAGATTTTATTCTATAATAAGTATGGAAATATGATAATAAATGTGCAACATTAGTGACCAATCAGAGAAATAGCATGTCAAAAGCCTTGATATACACACACATATCATATACCTAAGTCGACTTATATCCTCTTATAGTCGACTAGTCACTTGTGTAGTCGACTTGATCCAACCCCTAGTCACTAGTCATGTGTCCAAAATAGACTCTGTTTGTGCATTAGTCGACTTGACAGACAAATGTAGTCGACTAATAGCAAAATGTAGTCGACTAATCCTATGCCCCTAGTCGACTAATCACTGGTCCAGTCGACTTGAAGTTAGTTGCAGTCGACTTGATTCAGTTAACCAGTAAATTGTCACTCGAACTTAACTTACCCTAGTCGACTTATAGTCAAACCTAGTCGACTAATAGTACGAAATTTGCCTTGTATAGTCGACTAACTCAAAAGGCAAGTCGACTATAGGCAGTTTCTGACTGTTAGACAGTTTCTATTATCTGATCTTTTGTGCAACGTTTTCCAACGTTCTAATCATTTGAATTGCACCTATAACTACCCTAACTTACCCTAGAGTGCAGCTATATAAAGGGTTGTTATTCTAAAGGCCAATTACTAAGAAAAATCTTCAGTTTTCTAAGTCAAAATTCTGCCAAACTGAAAACTATTTTTCCCACTTCAGTTCTTCACCAAAAGTCAATTTTCTTTGTGAAGTTTTCTGAAGTTTTTCTCCTATACTAGACCTTGTTCATGTTCATACACAGTACCAAGGTTTATAGGAAAGTATTGTAATTCTCAAAGCAATCATTATACATGGGTGGCTTCTTGGTGTAGAGGCAGTTGTACAAGGTGAAGTATGTTCTCTTGGTGCAGAGAGTGTTGGCCCAAAGGCCATTAGCCCGATATCTTGATGGATATTTTGATGATAACAAACCATATTAAATATGTATTTAACAATCTTGTTTAAAAGTATTTCAGGTTCAAAACAAGTTGATTTGACGGCTCCACAATAGAGACTCACAAGTTTAGACGCCGCTAAAAATTTGTATTCCCAAGCTAAGCACATTAGAAAGTTTCGGGATCAAGACATTGAAGAAAAGACCAAGATTTGTATTTTACTTTTATTTTTAGACTTTTTGTCAAAACCTAGATGTTAGAAGTAGATTTTTGCGATTGTCACTCACACACATTTTAGTTTGCTTCATGACTTCAAAAGAAACTTCATTTCAGTATTTTTAACATAGGTTTAGAAATATCATGTTTGTTTTGGAATACCATGTTTTGGAAAAACGATTTTTGGAAAAACAAGTTTTTGTTAAAAGGATTTTATCAAAAGATAGAACATGTTTGAATATTGATAGATGATCATACTCTTAGCTTTATAGGGTCTAGAACCTCATATATAGATCCCTAAAATATAATCCTTCAAACCAAAATTCCATTTCCTGGTTTCTGCAGAATCTGTTTTAACAGATCTGATAGAGGCCGGTCGACCACTCGGGTCGACCGACGTGCACCACTGTGCATGTGTGCACGTCGGCCGACCGCTCGGGTCGACCGGGCACTTGACAGTGCTCTCTGTTTGTTTGGGTCGACCGGGCGGTCGACCGTCTTCCTTCAATGGTCAGAAAAATGACCATTGACGGTCGACCGACCCGGTCGACCGGTAGCTGTCTGAAAGTCTGACAGACTCCAACAGCTCTATTTTCTGACAGATTTTTTTTTTTGTTGGATCTCACCCCAATGAATTTCTCTAGCTGTTAGCTTGTCTTTTCATCCCCTATAAATAGGTGGTCATTTCAACATGATAAATCAATCAATTGAATAACAATTTTTGAGATAATATTTTCAAGTTTTTCAAAAGCCTTTTAGGAAAAGATTTTCAAAGCCAAAAATTTCCAAACACCCAACTTGAAGCTTATTCCTCTACTTCACTCTAGATATTTTCACTATACAATCCCAAGTTCTACTTCTACATATTGGTTATAGGATTGTGTTAAGTGAGCCATTTTTGATCAAGTGTGATCACCTTTCTTCTTGAGCGAAGTTATAGAGGCATCGGCCTCAAGCGAGCTAGTGTGCTCCGAGTGGTGTTGCGGCATCACGAGAGATAGGACAAGTGTGTCCTTGTATTGGCGATCCAGTGGGATCAACAATAGTGGAAATCCTTCAAGTGTGAAGGCGGGGACGTAGAGCGTGGCTCGAACCTCAGAAATATATCCTCGTGTTTGCGTTTGCTCAATTTGTCTAAACTCAATCTCTCTTTAATTCTTGCACTATTTGATTGTCTTTATATTGTTAGTCTATTAATTTGAGCATATTGTTTTGTAGAATTTTTAATTTCTCATTAGTGCCTTTTTTCATATAGCCATCACCTATTCACCCCCCTCTAGGTGATTTCAATTGGTATCAGAGCCGAACCCTATTATTTGGTTTAATCACCTTAGGGAGATCCTTGTATTTGGCTATATTATTTGTTGCATTCTTCATTTATTGTGCATCATACTCTTTACCCATGGCATCACTTGATTTTTCTAGCATCAAGTCCCCACCAAAATTTGATGGCTTGAACTTCCCATTTGGAAGGTCAAGATGAACCTATTCCTTAAGTCTCTAGGAGTTAGGGTTGCTAGGGCCATTACAAAAGAATTTATAGAACCTCTCACCGATGAGAGTTCATGGTCCGAGGACACCTCCAAGGACTATGAGGCAAATGCTAGAGCACAATATGCCTTGACCCAAGCTCTAAATGAGGATGACCTATCTCGCATCATAAATTGCAAATCCACATTTGAAGTTTAGAATATTTTAATTGTGACTCATGAGGGAACGTCACAAGTCAAAAGATCTAAGATTGACTTGTTGCGATCTCAATATGAGAATTTTATATGTTTGATAATGAGAACATTGATGACATGCTCACACGTTTCACCAAGATTACTAATGCCTTATCTTCTTTAGGTGACACGATCGATAATGACCAAAAGATAAGGAAGGTCATTAGAGCTCTTCCTAAAGCTTGGGAAGTAAAGGCAACCACCCTCAAAGAACTCAACGATAGGGAGGAGATGGACTTCTCCGACTTCATCGGCAATGTCAAGACACATGAGATGGAGATGAAAGTTAGAGAAGAAAGGGAGGCGCCAAAGAAGAAAGCCATCGCCTTCAAAGCCACTCCAATCATCCATGAAGAGGATGACTCATCGGAAGATTGCGATGAGGATTTTGCCATGCTCATCCGGAAGGTGGGCAAAATGTTCTACAAGAAAGGGAGGCAAAGCAACTTCCGAAGAGGGAAACCTCAAGGAAGGGTTGAGAAGAAAAGAGATGAGCTCGGTCCTTGCTTCCATTGCAAGAAGAATGGACATCTCATCGCCGATTTCCCCGCTCTTCAAGCTACCACCTCCAAGAACGGCCCAAAGAAGAAGAAGGCTATGGTAGCCACATGGGACGACACGGAGTCGGAATCCGAAGAGGAGAACGACGCCGCACACATGTGTTTTATGGCACATGGAGACGATGCATCTAAGGTAACACTCGATAACTTTATAGATGATGATGAGTTAACCATGGATGAGTTAGCCCAATTTTTTGAGGAACTTCAACATAGGTATGAGATTTCTCAATCTCATAATAAAAAGTTAAAAAGGGAAAATGATCCTTTAAAAGAGAAAATTAACATTATTGAAAAAGAAAAGAATGATTTGTCTATTGCTTTTAAGAGAATAAAAGTTGATTTTGAAAATTATAAATTAGCTTGTAAAGGAAAAACCTCTATTTCTACATGTAATAAAAATGATTTTGTTGAAATGCAATAACGAGTTGATATTTTAGATTCAACTCTCAAAAATGTGCTTTTGATTTAAACAATTTTGCATCTAGGTTTCCCAAGGAGTAACCCAAGGAAAACATACTCACCATACACATGCACGGAAACATGCACACACGCACAAGCATGCACACATGTATGGTAGTGGTAGGATTTACGTTTGCACACATTGTGGCCGCAAAGGCCATCTAGAAAGATTTTGTTTTACTAAACATAATATGAATAATAAACATGTTTGGGTTCGCCCCGGTACTAATCCTATAGGACCCAAGAAAATTTGGGTACCAAAAGACCCACCCAATTTAGTTGAAACAGGTGGATCTACATCCTCCAAGACTTAGGGGGAGACGGTGCCCGGGTGGTGGATGCATCAAAGCTCAAAGAACACATCGCGCTTGCATCACTATCATGGAGGCACCTATTTTGGAGATTGCCCTCGTTTGGTAACTTCTCCATTTAAAAGTTTTAATTTTGGTTATATATACAAATGCATAGGATTGTTAGTTTACTTTTATGCTACATTGATATATGTTAGTGTAAACCTACATCTCTATCATGTTTGTGTATATGCCTTGTTCTAATTTTGATATCTTGTTTACATGTCATATACTTTGAATGTCCGCATGTCTAAGCTTGATCATATATCTAAATATATACCTTTTTGTCAAAACTAAAATATTTTTTAAAAATTCATGTTTAAAAGAAATACATTAGAGATGGCAATTGCGCACATCAACTCATTCAAGAGGAATCTAGAGGATGGAGTTTAGAACCCTTCACCGGGTATTCGGCTTCAACATCTCTAAATCTTTATTTTTATATGAAAAATAAATTAAAATGTCTTGTGTGAATTTTGGTTGATATGATAACTAATAACGCTTTTTAAAAACATATTTTAAATTTGGTATGTTTATTATATCCAACCTATTACATGTTTTTTATTTTTTTAAATTTTTTTAAGGGCATTTGCTGTTGACAGATTTTGGGCAAGACCGGCCGACCGGCTCTGATATCCGGTCGACCGACCTTGCCTGGAAGAATGATTTTTCTTTCTTCCCTGTTGCCGGCCGACCGCTGCGGTCGACCGCTCTGTCTGTCAGAGCTCTCGGGATTTTTGGGTCGACTGACCCGGTCGACCGCTGTTGTCTGCAGAGCTCTCAGGATTTTTGGGTCGACCGACCCGGTCGATCGTGCGTCGATTTTCTGCCCTAACCGTCTTTTTAATAGCCCTCTTTTCTCTCTCTCCTCTCATTTCTTCACCGGCTATCCCCTTTCTCCTCTCTCTCAAAAATCTATTTCTCTTAATCCCACTCAAATTCTCTCCAAATCCAAACTTTATTCACTCTATTTTGTGTTTGATCTTCACTTCTAGGCCTTTTCTCCGTCCGTTTTCGAAGAATTTCCAGATCTAGGGTTCTTGATCCTCTTTTCAGGTAAAAATCCAATTTTTATTGTGATTTGTGATCTCTAATCTTGTGTTCTTCAATCCTCTGTCAGGATCACTTGTTTTCCTTGTTGTTAGATCAAGCCCTAAGTATTTCTATACTAGATTTCTCTATTTTAACCTAGATCTCTCTATTTTCACCAAAATTTCAACACGACTAAGAGGTCTAGAACTGAAAAAGGGAAATCTGTGGCTCCTTCATCATCTTCAACCCTAGACCTAAATGTCCTTTCATTAATGACCTTGCTGAGAATAGATTTATCCAACTTTCTAAAAGATCCGTCATTTCTGGGAGATGTGTCATTCTCCAAGATTTTGAACACCTTAACATCCCTCACATTTTGAGAAATAACTCACTAGACCAGTTCATGGCCATTAGGGAACCAGTCTACACTTCTCTCGTGCCATATTTCTATACAAACTTTGCCTTCGAGGGAAACCGTGTGAGATCTAGAGTTTTAGGGAGGGACATTGACATCCTTCTTGCCTAATTTGCTGATTTGTTACATCTCTCCTATGGAGGAGTTGATGTATACACTTTTGATCTCCATGACTTTGTCTATCCGGACGGTGAGTCTGCGCTCACCGCTTTCACTTTGATTCACGGGAATGACAACCCCGTTTGGTAAGGATGAAGGGGTGAACAAGTTCACATTTACCGCCCAAGTCCTAGCCAAATTTATCTTTTATAATATTTTACCCAAGTCTGGGGAGTATAACCATGCCAGGGGTCATGTTCCACTGATTATCTACTGCCTTCTGAGAGGCATTAGGATGGATATCCCCCATCTCATAGCTTCACACATGGCTTCAGATCAAATCCGCATGCCCGGTAGGCACGTGCCTTATGGGATGCTCATCACCTACATCCTCAAACAACTTGGTTTTGATCTTTCCTCAGAGAGTCCCTCTGACCCTGTTGTGAACTTAGATAGCGTTCTTTTGAAGAGAATGCAAGCCCGGGCGCGTCAAGACGGTCCTGAGCAGCCTTCTGTTCCTCCTGCTGATGTTCCAGGGTCATCATCAGCCCCAGGGTCCTCTTCGGCCCCAGGGACTTCCTCTGCTCCCGGGCCATCCATATCTCCCAATTTTCAGGCTTTCATTTCATCTGAGATTCGCTCTCAGATCTAGGTGCACCAGTCTTGGATCGAGCAGCGAGATGCAGCTTATCGTGCGGAGAT
The DNA here is from genome assembly GCA_038442645.1 of Agave tequilana. Lineage (NCBI taxonomy): Eukaryota > Viridiplantae > Streptophyta > Magnoliopsida > Asparagales > Asparagaceae > Agave > Agave tequilana. Next base: position 27,183 of record JAVJIF010002305.1, read on the forward strand.
GGACTCGCGTTTCCAAGGGATTCGCAATGATATGTCTTACTTTGCTGACTCCATGAGATTCGTGGACTCGCAATTTGAGGCACTCTTTGTGAAGCTCAACATGCTTGGTCCTGATCCCACATCTTTTGCCCGTCCACTTCCCTCCTCCGGCCCTCCATTTCCGGTCAGGGCTCCTTCTGCTATTTCACCACCTCAGCCAGGCGCTGCAGGTATTGATCCAGAAGAGGCGGCTTCTTCTTCTTCTGATTCCAATGCTGATGATGATGGTGATAAGAAGATGGCTGAAGGTGCTGATGTGGAGAGATCGTCTGAGGAAGACGATGAGGAGGAGGACGACGATGATGGTGTTGAGTGACTTCCCCTTATTTGATGATGTCAAAAAGGGGGGAGAGTTATTGATGGGAGAGTTATTTTGAGAGACATTTCATCTTATATTTTGTGATGTATTGTGGACATGTTTTTTATTTTGAGTTAGACATCCTTTTGATGCTTTGGTATTGTGGACATGTACTCGTTTATTCTTTGTGGACATATGTCTTTACTTTTGTGTTATGTTTGAACATGTGTTTTTTCTTCTATTTTTATGACATGAGTTATGGCATGGACTTGTGTATGATCACTTATCATTTGAATCATTTATCTATGCCTGAATATGTTTTTTTATTATATGCATGTGTTAAGGGGAGCTTCACTTGAAGTCTCTACCCAAAATATTTGTAATAACTATAGATGTTTTGTCATCATCAAAAAGGGGGAGATTGTTGGCCCAAAGGCCATTAGCCCGATATCTTGATGGATATTTTGATGATAACAAACCATATTTAGTTATGTATTTAACAATCTTGTTTAAAAGTATTTCAGGTTCAAAACAAGTTGATTTGATGGCTCCACAATCAAGACTCACAGGTTTGGACGCCGCTAAAGATTTGTATTCCCAAGCTAAGCACATTAAAAAGTTTCGGGATTAAGACATTGAAGAAAAGACCAAGATTTGTATTTTACTTTTTTTTAGACTTTTTGTCAAAACCTAGATGTTAGAAGTAGATTTTTGGGGTTGTCACTCACACACATTTTAGTTTGCTTCATGACTTCAAAAGAAACTTCATTTCTGTATTTTTAACTTAGGTTTAGAAATATCATGTTTGTTTTGGAATGCCAAGTTTTGGAAAAACGATTTTTGGAAAAACAAGTTTTTGTTAAAAGGATTTTTATCAAAAAGATAGAACATGTTTGAGTATTGATAGATGATCGTACTCTTAGCTTTATAGGGTCTAGAACCTCATATATAGATCCCTAAACTATAATCCTTCAAACCAAAATTCCATTTCCTGGTTTCTGCAGAATCTGTTTTAACAGATCTGACAGAGGCCGGTCGACTGCTTGGGTCGACCGACGTGCACCACTGTGCATGTGTGCATGTCGGTCGACCGCTCGGGTCGACCGGGCACTTGATAGTGCTCTCTATTTGTTTGGGTCGACCGGGCGGTCGACCGTTTTCCTTCAACGGTCAGAAATATGACCGTTGACGGTCGACCGACCCGGTTGACCGGTAGCTGTCAGAAAGTCTGACAGACTCCAGCAGCTCTATTTTCTGACAGATTTTTTTTTTGTTGGGATCTCACCCCAACGAATTTCTCTAGCTGTTAGCTTGTCTTTTCATCCCCTATAAATAAGTGGTCATTTCAACATGATAAATCAATCAATTGAATAACAATTTTTGAGATAATATTTTCAAGTTTTTCAAAAGCCTTTTAGGAAAAGAATTTCAAAGCCAAAAATTTCCAAACACCCAACTTGAAGCTTATTCCTCTACTTCACTCTAGATATTTGCACTATACAATCCCAAGTTCTACTTCTACATATTGGTTATAGGATTGTGTTAAGTGAGCCATTTTTGATCAAGTGTGATCACCTTTCTTCTTGAGCAAAGTTGTAGAGGCATCGGCCTCAAGCGAGCTAGTGTGCTCCGAGTGGTGTTGCGGCATCACGAGAGATAGGACAAGTGTGTCCTTGTATTGGCGATCCAGTGGGATCAACAATAGTGGAAATCCTTCAAGTGTGAAGGCGGGGACGTAGAGCGTGGCTCGAACCTCGGAAACATATCCTCGTGTTTGCGTTTGCTCAATTTTCTCTAAACTCAATCTCTCTTTAATTCTTGCACTATTTGATTGTCTTTATATTGTTAGTCTATTAATTTGAGCATATTGTTTTGTAGAATTTTTAATTCCTCATTAGTGCCTTATTTCATATAGCCATCACCTATTCACCCCCCTCTAGGTGATTTCAGAGAGAAGGTGTACACATTTGGCAAAGGGGATTTATCAAGTGGTGTGCATGGTTGTGATTTTGGGTGTACAAAATCAAGGATAAAGGAAAATCTCAAGCGGGTGGCTTAGGGACTGGATGTAGGTCACGAGGACCGAACTAGGATAAATCTCTCGTGTTTGCGTTTGTCTATTTTCTGAGATTTACTTTCCTTTATTTGCATGTTTATTTATTTGATTAAAGTTAATTCTTCTTTGTTTAGTATTTGTGTTGATTTGGTATTTTAGATCCATAAGTGCCAACAGAGAAAGTTCCGCATTTGGCATCATCTCGGGACCAACAATTGGTATCAGAGCACTGAACCTGCATACCTAGTCAACAACAAGGATGGCAATGGAGTTCTCATCATTCCAATTCAAAGAAGGATATTCTACACAATGTCCACCGCTATTTGACGGAACCAACTACAACTATTGGAAGTGTAGAATGAAGATATACTTGCAGTCGCTCAACTACGACCTTTGGAACATCGTAGAAGCATCGTACACCAAGCCAACAACCAACTACAATGCTTGGAGTGAGGATCAAAAGAAGAATGCGAACCTTGACGCCAAAGCGATGAATGCCTTGTTCTGTGCATTAACTAAAGAAGAGTTCAATAGAGTGTCAACAGCCACTTCTGCACATCAAATATGGCATACTCTTCAGGTAACACACGAAGGCACAAATAAAGTTAACGAGTCTAAAATATCTGTTCTTATGCAAAGGTTTGAATTATTCAAAATGGAGGAGAATGAAACCATATCAGAAATGATTACAAGATTCACTGACATTACCAATACATTAGCATCCCTTGGAAAGGACTACACCCAAGTTGAAAGAGTTCGTAAGATCCTTCATGCACTCACACCAGAATGGGAAAAGAAGACAACCGCAATTGAAGAGGCGAATGATCTCTCAACTATGACATTAGAAAACCTAATCGGTAATCTAATGGCATATGAAGTGCAGTTAGAAGAAAGAAAGAAGGACGAACGACAACACCACTCAAAGAAGAAAGAACTCGCCTTTCATGCATCTTTCGACACGGATGATTCCAATGATGATGAAAAGGAAATGGCGATGCTTTCAAAGAAATTCTGGAGATTCCTAAAGTAAGGTAAATTCAAATGCTTTAACTGTAACAAACCAGGTCATATGAAGATGGATTGCCCTTTGCTCAAAAAGAAAGATAAATACAAGGGCAAAATGTTCAGAAGGAAGAAAAACTACGAAGCATCATCAGAATACAGTAATTCCTCTTCCTCTGATGAAGAAGAAACCACTGAACGTGTCAACCTATGTTACATGGCACTGGAAGATGATGAGGTATCGTTTACTGAACTTTCTGATGCATTCATGAATTGTTTATTGATCTGAAAATTGAAAAACTGAAAAACAAAGTTTTATCAAAAGAAAATGAAAAACTTTTAAATGAAAATTCATGTTATGCTTTACAAGTATCTTCTATAAATTCTCAACATGATGAGTTTGAAAAAGTCATATCATCTTTGAAAAATGATAATGAGAAGTTTATAAAAGAGAACATTTTTTTTAAAAAGGAAACTGAGTCTTTGAATAAAAGGATTTCTATTTTAGATAAAGATATTTCAGTTTTCAAAAAGAAATATGAAGATATTTTGCAAAATGTGACTAACTTCAACCAAGGGAAAGAAAAATTGAATGATTTATTATCTTTTCAGAAGTTGTCACATAATAATCATGGTATTGGATATAATGAAAATACTTCATATGTTAGTAATCCACATGTGAAAAGAAAGTCTAATCATGTTTCAAAAAGAATTAAGACAAAGTTTATATGTAATGCTAAGAATTTAAGTATTCATGATAAAAATACATATATTGCATCATACATTCATGATATATGTGATTCATGTAATTATGTGTATACTAACAGGTGAAAACCAAATTCTAAATGGATTTGGACTCCTAAAGGTTAATATGTTCTTTTATGTTTGGTACCATCTTTATCTTGCGAGTGCCATATAAAAGTTGATAATAACATATATATATATTTATTGATATATTTGTTGCAGGGGGAGAACAAAGTCTTTTCATATTTGTTATAACCCAATTTCTGCAGGGGCAGAAAAATATAACATATTTTCTGCAGGGGGAGTATATGTGCACACAACGTGACATCATCAAAAAGGGGGAGAATGTTGGAACATATTTTGATGAAGACATTTGTGAAGCATTTCATTTGGAGCTCTAGCACAAGACAAATCAAGAGTTCGACATGATCAAGATGTCCCAAAGAGAGTTGATATGATGTGATTTGTAATTGTGAAATAGCAGGTCAAAAGCCTTGATATACACGCATATCATATACCTATAGTCGACTTATATCCTCTTATAGTCGACTAGTCACTTGTGTAGTCGACATAACCCAACCCCTAGTCGACTAGTTATGTGTCCAAAATAGACCCAACTCTCTGTTTGTGCATTAGTCGACTTGACAGACAAATGTAGTCGACTAATAGCAAAATGTAGTCGACTAATCCTATGCCCCTAGTCGACTAATCACTGGTCCAGTCGACTTGATTCAGTTAACCAGTAAACTGTCACTCGAACTTAACTTATCCTAGTCGACTTATAGTCAAACCTAGTTGACTAATAGTAGGAAATTTGCCTTGTATAGTCGACTAACTCAAAAGGCAAGTCGACTATAGGCAGTTTCTGACTGTTGGACAGTTTCTGTTATCTGGTCTTTTGTGCAATGTTTTCCAACATTCTAATCATTCGAATTGCACCTATAACTACCCTAACTAACCCTAGAGTGCAGCTATATAAAGGGTTGTTATTCTAAAGGCTAATTACCAAGAAAAATCTTCAGTTTTCTAAGTCAAAATTCTGCCAAACTGAAAACTATTTTTCCCACATCAGTTCTTCACCAGAAGTCAATTTCCTTTGTGAAGTTTTCTGAAGTTTTTCTCCTATGCTAGACCTTGTCCACGTTCATACACAGTACCAAGGCTTATAGAAAAGTATTGTAATTCTCAAAGCAATCATTGTACACGGGTGGCTTCTTGGTGTAGAGGCAGTTGTACAGGGTGAAGTGTGTTCTCTTGGTGTAGAGAGAAGGTGTACACATTTGGCAAAGGGGATTTGTCAAGTGGTGTGCATGATTGTGATTTTGGGTGTACAAAATCAAGGATAAAGGAAAATCTCAAGCGGGTGGCTTGGGGACTGGATGTAGGTCACGAGGACCGAATCAGGATAAATCTCTCGTGTTTGCGTTTGTCTATTTTTTGAGATTTACTTTTCCTTTATTTGCAAGTTTATTTATTTATTTAACATTAATTCTTCTTTATTTAGTATTTGTGTTGATTTGGTATTTTAGATCTATAAGTGCCAACAGAGAAAGTTCCGCATTTGGCATCATCTCGGGACCAACAGATCACGACCTGCATAGCCACTTGCTATAGCGGTAAGAATTAAGTACTTGCACATTTTTATTAAAAGTTCTGAAATTCCGTATTTTGTGTGCAGGTTGTACCACAATCAAATTTTGGTGCCGTTGCCGGGGAGGGTAACTGTTTTTGTTGAAATCTGATTTTTATTAAAAAATTTTAGAACTAAAACAAATTTTCTTCTCTGTTGCAGGTTATAGGGCAAGCAAAGCAGGAAAATAAGATTGCAGTAACATATAAGTGGTCTTCGGCCTCTGCTCTAGAAAGCAGAGACCAAGTGCCCTCTGATTTGCTGCGTTTTCTCGGCCAAAACCGCAGATCCGCGGCAAAAAAGAGTTGACTACTAAACAGGTTTTGTGCAGGGTAGCTTTCTTTGCAAAAACATAGCTGCAGTAAATCTTAGTTCTTATATGCCATCACATAAGTCTACTAATAAACCAACAGTAAAATACTTGTCGAAAAAGATAAAAAATTGGTTAGACGTTTGCATTTTTAGGCACATGTCTTTTCAATTCATTTATTTTTACTGTTGAAGAGTGCTGGAGCAAGGTACGTTCGCATTGCATCTAGAATAGGACTCATCTCTTAGTTGATTTACATCGCTTTGAGTGAATCTTATTTACATATATTATACACTTGCACAAATTGATTTTAAGAGCACCACCCATTAACAAGATAAGGTGGGGATTTAATCACCCTTCCTTGGCCCAAAAATTAGATTTCAAGCACTCACTAACCCAAGCCTAACTAAAAATGAGTAGACGTTGGCCCTAGGGACATCTCAGACTCAATTAGGAGATTATCCTAAGGGAGAAAGGTGTCGGAATTTGACTCCTGCCAAATCAGTGTCTAGGAAAGGGATTAAGGCCGAAAGCCCGAAGGTTAGTGGTTATTTAATTGAGGAACGTCCTTGATGGAAAACCTCCCACCAACCTTGCCTTGACCTGATGATTAGCTTGTTGTCAAAGTCTGCATTAAACCTCCCGTGGACAGTCTAATCAGTTAGGAGTCGTCTAGGTCATAGGTCTACCTTAACTTAGTTAGAATTTTTCATTTTATTTGTTTGCTTATTTATTTGTTTTTTCTTTCTTTTTGTTTGTATTCTATTGTGTGATATGGCTTATAATAACAATTTTTCCAATTTCAATAATAATCCATATTACACACCGACTTCATTTTCGGATATTACCAACCCGGTATATCATAACTTTAACCAACCTAGTGTGTCGGATTGGTCTTATCCGAATCAATATAACCCATGCCCCCAGTCTTATAACCATAATTTTCATGATAATTTCAACTCTTCACAGTGTCAATGGGGAATCACCTCCACCGAGTCCAATTTTCAACCAACTTGTCCTCCTTCTCCACCTTGTCCATAATATTTCCAAGATTCATACTCAGTTCCACCAGTCCAAAATAGAAAACTATCAATTTTAGAAATGAGTATACGTGAGTCCAAACACAAATCCCAAAATCTGATGGACTCACAGTTTCACCACCAATTTCAAGACAATACTTCATCTTTTCATCAAAATAATGAACCTATCAACTATGAAAAGATGCTTGAAGCCATGACTCAGGCTCAAAACGCTCGTAATCGTGACATAGATATGATGGTCCAATCTCTACGTTCCCACCGTTAGACCAGTTCTGATGTCACTAACCATTTTGTTAGAGCCGATGAGTCAGGTTGTTTTGGAAATCAAGGTTCCATTTCTAAACAATCATTTGAACTTGCCCAAACTCCAAATTTTGAAAAGAATATTGACAGTTTGGCAAGCTATCCTCTTCCAAAAATCGAACTTGAAAATGAATATGATCATGAATCTCAACTTAGTGATTCAATTTTACTTCCTGATTCAATAATGACTCTGGTATCTTCACCTGACTTCAATCTTTTCCCGTAGTCAACATTAGATCCTGTGCCAATTCATCATGAAATTGAATCGCCCATTTTTTATGATCATATTGAACTTGACCAATTTTACACTTTTAAACATCCTATTGATAAATTGGCAAGTTCTCATTTTTTTGATATTGAACTCAATGAGAAATGTGACCTAGATTCTCAAATATGTGATCCAGTTTAAATTCCCAAATCAATACTGACTCCTGTTTTGTTACCAGACTTGAGTAATATTTTAGAGTCAGTTTTGATTCCCTCACCTATCATTCTTGAACTTGAATCACCAATATTAAGTCACATTCCATTGTTGAAAAATAAATGTGGACTTGAGTTTCAACTTCTTCACTTGGACCCAATTCGTGAACCTATTTCGACTCCTGAACCTTTACTTGACTTAAGTCACCTTCCTGAGTCGATATTAGTTCCTGTGCTTCCTGAGTCCAAGTCAATCATTCTATCATTTCATACTCTATCATTTTGGAACAAAGTGGTTGACAAATTTGACTCCGAAATTAATTATGGAATTTGAAAATTAGATAGGGTCAAATATTTAATAAAAATCCTTTATGGATCATCATTTTAGTGGGTTATATTAGAGATATTTCTGGTGGGTTCCTCTGAACTCCACAAAAAGTTGATTGGGCCGCATTTCGTGGACCAATCAGACCACCACCGGAACCACCACCTTAAGGTAACATTTTCCTTCCCTTTCTTCTTTTTCATGCATCTATGCATTAATTCATACATTAAGGATAATGCATGAGATAGGTGTGGGGAAGGGTCGAACATAACTTAGTTTTTTCTTTTTATTAAAAATAAATACAAAAAAAACAATTAACATTTTTCTTTACTTTTTAAAAAACCTTTTGAAAATAGAAACAATATTTTGACATATTTTTTGAAAGAAATTAAGTTAATTTTAAGGAATAGGAAAATGCAAATTAGGATTTCTTATACTTGGTCAAATAAGATTATTTGTCTGATTTTTAAGGTTAGGAAGAAAATTTGTCAAAGTAATTCAGTCTTTATCTTTACCTCGATGAAATATGCACACTTCATACACTTACACATTTAGGGTTCAAAAATAAAGATTCTTATGCCTTATTAAAAAAGGAAAAGAAAAAAATAAACAAATCTAATTATTGATTAGCTAGGTGCTTTGGCCTAAGCAAGCCTTAGTATTTATGCGAAAGATGATTAGATAAGTTTGAAAAGAAATATATATATATATTTAAAAATCCTCTGATTAAGTTGGGTATTTGTGCCTAATAAAGCATAAGTAATCACACCTAAAAGTGGTTCATATAATAAAATCTTTAGTTTTGTGGCCTTATTTGTTCGAGTCCTTAAATCCTTGGGGTGTTTTCTCACCCAGTGCCCTAAAACCGTTTGGTTTGGGAGTCATCGATTAAGGCTCGTCACATGGGCAGATTAGAAAACCTAATAAAACTAAAAAATAATACCATCAAAATATATATATATATATATATATATATAAGGTATAAGAGTTAGAGTTAATGAACCCTTAGTCAAATTTTCACAGTCACAAGGTGCATAAGACTTAGGGTAAAGTAATAGACTAGATGAGAAGTATAATTTGACTCCTTACTTGATTGATAACAAATTTTTGAATAGAGACTAAGTTTAGGAATGAAAAATTCAGCTTTCCTATAACTTATAGATTACTTAAATCTTATTTCAAATATTTTTCTCTTTCAAAATACTTTTCAAAAATACTAACTCTTTGTTTCTCTTTCTTTATTGATTTTGTGGGTGCAATCCGCTGAAAACCCTCACTAGACAAAACTCGTCCTCTAGGGGAAACTTAGAGATTTAACGGCTTGTTGCACATGCTCAGTGCAATCGCGTGACCTGCGAAAGTGGTCTAATAATCCTTAGTATAGTTTAGTTGTTTTCCTCGAGGACGAGCAAAAGATAGGTATGGGGGTGTGATTGGTTGCTAATGTTGCATATTTAGTATCATATTTCCATACTTATTATAGAATAAAATCTGTATTGTCCTAATTAAAAATGCTTACTTTATTTGTAGGCCCATTCCTTAAGGAGATGATGAGAAATGAGCCCAAAAGCCACCAAAATTCTGAATTAAATCAGAATTAATTCGAGCTCAGTGAATCAGGGCAAAATCAAGAGGTTAAAAATCAGTTGAGAAGAATCCTCTCAGAATCGATCGGTTAAAGCCAAGAATCAAAGCCATTTCGTCACAATTCTGGATTCAAACGAGAAAACCAACTAAAAATAAAAGCAGAAGGAAATACCAGGGAGACCCACCGATAGGGTGTGGCCACCTGGCCACACCCTGGCCGCGGAAATGCGGCCATAGCCACGTTTCCGCGGCTTGGTTATGGTGTTAGGGGGAGCGTTTGCTCCCCCGATCTTCTTAGATCCTGTAGGTTGGGTTTTTTGCCTATAAAAATCCAGTATTTGCACTGAAAATGAGACGACCATGCAGAGATAGGATTTAGCCTAGTTTTCATTCTTTGTAGTTTAGGTTTTTCTTTTCTTTTTATGTAATTTATATGTAAGTTTAGGTTAGATGAAAATTCATGTAAGTAAGAGAGAGAGGCTTATGTTGAGAGTGACACCGATGTACCCTCGTCCTTTCTTCCATCATTTCAAGCAATAAAAGGTAATAATTTTATGTTCTTCTTTACTTTCATTTTCATTTCGCCCTTTTTATTTTACCTCTTTTGTTTTTAATGAGCTTGCAAGTGAATCCAGAAGCATTAGTATAACGATGTTGTGTGAGTGCCAACGATAGTTCATGAAGACGTTCTCCTCCTCAAGATCCGTATCAATTCATTCTTGCTCGGCTTGATGATATAATGCGCACAGGGACTAAGCTCGATCGTATGATCTATGCTTGAATGCCTCCGAAGCAAGGTTGAACATGCAAGGGTTCCAGGTAAGTCATCAACCAAACTAGGTAAGTATTTCTTCACTCTTCTTTCTTTTCTTTTTTTTCTGTAGATTAAATCACCAACACCACATCTTTCAAATCTTTCTTTTCTAACTCATTTGTACATAGTAGCTTTCTGATTCTCTCACTTTCTCATTCTACCGTTTTCTTTCTAACTTTAACATAAGTCATTTTCATTTTCAATTCTTTAAACAAAGAAGAACTTTCGTTTTCTTCACAACGATTTCAATACAAAATTTTGAACGCTTACATCGCAAACCCTCCTTGTGGATCACGACCCGCATAGCCACTTGCTATAACGGTAAGAATTGAGCACTTGCACATTTTTATTAAAAGTTCTGAAATTCCGTATTTTGTATGCAGGTTGTTTCTCATTCACTCCGCAACCTGTTTGCATAGTCAAATCTACCCCCGAAATATCTTCTTCATGCCTCGCCAAATGGTAAACATGAAGGCGCGTGAATCAGTTGGGGGGTCCTGTTGCCAAAAAGCTGACTCATCCTCTTCCTCTAAAAGTTCCTCTGAAGAGGACTCCACAGGGATATCTTCAGACTGGAAACTAGGAGTCCAGACCGTAAGAAGATAACTATTGTAAGCGATAGTTGCCCGCTCTTGTGCAACAAACACCCTATCATATGAGTCAAAAACTGCATCTGGTAAGAAAGTCCTACACAGATGAGTGATCAAAACTGGGTGCGAGTACTTGCACTGCGTGTGCTGGAGAAGTTGGTGATGATACTATGAAAAATGATCTTGTTGATACAGATAGTGTGCTGCCGAGTCATCAGGTCGTGTATAATCTGCAACACCGGCCTATTAAAGGAGGTTGTGTGGTCCAGCCCTAAAATGTTGCGTTGAATAATGTACGTTTCTAAATGTAGTACTGGCTTTAAGCCCCCTATCTTGTTCCGTACAGCGAGCCCCCATGACAGTCATGTAATCGATTAAAGGTAGGGGGCGCTATGATGTGGGTTGCAAGGGACATGTGTGAGTTCTTCTAGTAGAAGAAGCGTGACAATAATATCCCCAGTGGGCATGTGCACCAAGATCTGGTATGTGTCAAAATTGATAGATTTAGAATCTATAGAATTGTAGAAAAGTTTAACAAGCTCAGGATAATAGTAAGACTCATGATCTGAGTTATCACAAACAAATCTATACCAATCCCATGCACGAATACGATCTAAAAATATATGACCATAACCGTTAACATCACTAAGAATTATAGCAAAATCTTTTTCAACGAAAATAGATGGTGCCATGATGAATAATAGGAAGAAACGAGAAGGGATACGCAAACCTCCCCCAGACTACTTGGGGGAAAAACTCAAACGAGATTGCAAAGAGCAATCTGTGATAGTAGTAGAGGTGTAGATGGTAGATCGGAGATCCTCAATGGCCGCGTCTGCAGGAAAATTTGGCTGCGGCCTAGGTTCTTCAGTATGGCTGCGAAAGCGTGGCAGATGCCATGGAAACGTGGTCGGATAGTGGAGAGAGGGCGTAGAAAAATTTGGAGGGTAGTGCTAGATGTTTTTGTTATAGATCTGAGATTGGAAGTAGGGTATTGAGGAGAATACGGGAGGGGGATATTTATAAGAAGCTGAAAGGATGAAATCCCCAAATTGCCCAAATGGAAACTAGGAATTTACAACCCTAGGTTATTTAGAAATAAAAGGGAGTGGATGGAAAGATGAAAAACCTCGGTGATATTTAACACCTAAGTACCACTTATTTATTCTTTTTTATCCTTTTTTTCTCTTTTTTTTATTTACAAAGGAGGTTCCAAAATGATTTACAGGAGACATCGGGGAATGGTGTGGAATTACGTGGACACTTATAGACAAGGTCACAAAGACCCAGTTCAATAACATTGTGTGACGCAGATTCCGTGGTGAAAAATGGTTTTAGGCGTTGACCATTCACTTTGAAAGTGTTTCTATCTTTGGGATCGAAAATTTCAATGGCACTATGAAGAGAGATGTTCTGGACGATGTAGGGGCCTGACCACCTGGTTTTTAGTTTACCAGAGAAAAGGTGGAGTCTAGTGTTGTACAATAGAACTTTTTATCCCGAGACAAAAATTTTCCTATAAATTGACTTATCATGGAAAATCTTAGCTCTGTGTTTAGATATCCGAGCGTTATCATATGCATCATTTCGTAGTTCTTCTAACTCGAATGTCTGCAGCTTTCTCAAATCACCGGCTTTGTCTAAGTCCAAATTCAGTTATTTTAGTGCCCACATAGCACGGTACTCTAACTCCACAAGCAGATGGCAGGAATTTCCAAATACAACTTGATATGGAGACATACTGAGGACAGTCTTGTAGGCGGTCCTATTGGAACTTATTTTGATGAAGACTTGAAGACTTATGTGACGCAATTCATTTGGAGTTCTAACACACGACGTATCAAGAGATCTACATGATCAAGATGCCCCAAGGAGAGTTGATATGATGTATTTTGTAAAGATGAAGTAGCATGTAAAAAGCCTTGACACACACACCATATCAATGTCCATTAGTCGACTTATACCTATGTCAAGTCGACTAATCCCATGTGTAGTCGACTTGATCCAAACCCAAGTCGACTAGTCAAGTGTCCAAAATCTGACCCAACTCTCTGTTTGTGTATTAGTCGACTGACAGTCAACTATAGTCGACTAATACATCTTGTAGTCGACTAATCCCTTGCCCCTAGTCGACTAATAACTGGTCTAGTCGACTATCAAGTAGTTGCAGTCGACTTGAATCAGTTAAACAGAAAACTGTTCTTCCAACGGCCACTGACCTAGTCGACTAATACCTAAACCAAGTCGACTAATAGAAGGAATTTTGCCTAGTCTAGTCGACTAACTCCATGGGCAAGTCAACTATAGGCAGTTTCTGACTGTTGGACAGTTTTCATTATCTGGTCTTTTGTGCAACGAATCTCAACGTTCCTACTGTTTAAATTGCACCTATAACTATCCTAACTAACCTAGTCTTCAGCTATATATAGGGTGGTTAGTCCAAAGACCATAGACTAAGAGATTTTTTCAGTTTTCCAAAGCCAAAAATCTGCAAACCTCAAAATTGATTTTCTAACTTCAGTCTTCATCAAAAGTCAATCTCCATTTGTGAAGTCCTCTGAAGTTCTTGTCTCCTATACTAGACCTTGTCCACGTTCATACACAGTAACCTAGGCTTATAGGAAAGTGTTGTAATACTCAAAGTGATCATTGTACACGGGTGGCTTCTTGGTGTAGAGGCAGTTGTACAAGGTGAAGGTATTCTCTTGGTAGAAGAGAAGGTGTTCTCTTGGTGGAAGAAAAGGTGTACACATTTGGCGAAGGGATTTGTCAAGTGGTGTGCATGTTGTGATTTTGGGTGTACAAAATCAAGGTTAAAGGAAAATCTCAAGCTGTTGGCTTGGGGACTGGATGTAGGTCAGGAGGACCGAACCAGGATAAATCTCTCTTGTTTGCATTTGCATTTTCTGAGATTTGTTTTCCTTTATTGCAAGCTATTTCTTTGATTAACATTAATCCTTCTTGTTTAATTTTGTGTTGACTTGTGTAGTTTAGATCTATTGTTGCCAACAGAGATAGTTCCGCATTTGTCATTATCTCGGGACCAACATTTGGTATCAGAGCGGTACAAGTCAACAACAAGGATGGCAACAGAGTTTCCCTCATCCCAATTCAAAGAAGGACATTCTACACAACGTCCACCGCTATTTGACGGATCCAACTACAACTACTGGAAGTGTAGAATGAAGATATACTTGCAGTCGCTGAACTACGACCTTTGGAACATCGTAGAAGCAACGTACACCAAGCCTACAACCAACTACAACGCTTGGAGTGAAGATCAAAAGAAGAACGCGAACCTTGACGCCAAAGCGATGAATGCCTTGTTTTGTGCTCTAACCAAAGAAGAGTTCAACCGTGTCTCAACAGCCAAATCTGCACATCAAATATGGCATACTCTTCAGGTAACACACGAAGGCACTAGTAAAGTTAAGGAGTCTAAAATATCTGTTCTTGTCCACAGGTTTGAGTTATTCAAAATGGAGGAGAATGAAACCATATCCGAAATGGTTACAAGATTCACTGACGTCACCAATACATTAGCATCTCTTGGAAAGGACTACACCCAAGTTGAAAGAGTTCGTAAGATCCTTCGTGCACTTACACCAGAATGGGAGAAGAAGACAACCGCCATTGAAGAGGCGAATGATCTCTCTACTATGATATTAGAAAACCTAATCGGTAATCTAATGGCATATGAAGTGCAGTTAGAAGAAAGAAAGAAGGACGAACGACAACACCGTTCAAAGAAGAAAGAACTCGCCTTCCATGCATCCTCCGACACGGATGATTCTGATGACGATGAAGAGGAGATGGCAATGCTTTCAAAGAAATTTAGGCGTTTCTTAAAGCAAGGTAAATTCAAATGCTTTAATTGTAACAAACCAGGTCATATGAAGATGGATTGCCCATTGCTCAAAAAGAAGGATAAATACAAAAGCAAAAAGTTCAGAAAGAAGAGAACTATGAAGCATCATCACAATACAGTGATTCCTCATCTTCTGATGAAGAAGAATCCACTGAACATGTTAACTTATGTTATATGGCCATAGAAGATGAAGAGGTATCATTTTATGAACTTTCTGATGCATTTCATGAATTATTTGTTGATCTGAAAAATGAAAAACTGAAAAACAAAGTCTTGTTAAAAGAAAATGAAAAACTTTTACAGGAAAATTCATGTTATGCTTTACAAGTATCTTCTATAAATTCTCAACAAGATGAATATAAAAAAGTCATATCATTTTTGAAAAATGAAAATGAGAAGTTTATAAAAGAGAATATTTTCTGAAAATGGAAACTAAGTCTTTGAATGATAGAATTTCTATATTGGATAAAGACATGTTAGTTTTCAAAAAGAAATATGAAGATCTTTTTCAAAATGTGACTAAGTTTAATAAAGGAAAAGAAAAATTGAATGATTTATTATCTTTTCAAGAATTGTGACATAATAATCATTATGGTATTGGATATAATAAAAAGTCTTCATATATTAATAATCCATATAGTTCTTTTGTAAAAAGAAAGTCTAAGAAAAATAAGTTTATATGGATTCCTAAATATTTAAGTTTTCATGATAAAAATACATATATTTCTTCATACATTCATGATATATGTGATTCTTGCAACTATGTGTATACTAACAGATGGAAACCAAATTCTAAATGGATTTGGAGTCCTAAAGGTTAAAATGATCTTTTATGTTTTGTATCATCTAACGTCTATTTTGCAGGTACCATATAAAAGTTGATATATATATATATATTTACTAATATATTTGTTGCAGGGGGGAGAACAAAGTATTTCTCTATCTGTTATAACCCAATTTCTACAGGGGGAGGAAAATATAACGTATTTTCTGCAGGGGGAGCACTTGTGCACATAAAGCGTCATCATCAAAAAGGGGGAGAATGTTGGAACTTATTTTGATGAAGACTTGAAGACTTATGTGACGCAATTCATTTGGAGCTCTAACACACGACGTATCAAGAGATCTACATGATCAAGATGCCCCAAGGAGAGTTGATATGATGTATTTTGTAAAGATGAAGTAACATGTAAAAAGCCTTGACACACACACCATATCAATGTCCATTAGTCGACTAATCCCATGTGTAGTCGACTTGATCAAACCCAAGTCGACTAGTCAAGTGTCCAAAATCTGACCCAACTCTCTGTTTGTGTATTAGTCGACTGACAGTCAACTATAGTCGACTAATACATCTTGTAGTCGACTAATCCCTTGCCTCTAGTCGACTAATAACTGGTCCAGTCGACTATCAAGTAGTTATAGTCGACTTGAATCAGTTAAACAGAAATTGTTCTTCCAACGGCCACTGACCTAGTCGACTAATACCTAAACCAAGTTGACTAATAGAAGGAATTTTGCCTAATCTAGCCGACTAACTCCATGGGCAAGTCGACTATAGGCAGTTTCTGACTGTTGGACAGTTTTCATTATCTGGTCTTTTGTGCAACGAATCTCAACGTTCCTACTGTTTGAATTGCACCTATAACTACCCTAACTAACCCTAGTCTTCAGCTATATATAGGGTGGTTAGTCCAAAGACCATAGACTAAGAGATTTTTTCAGTTTTCCAAAGCCAAAAATCTGCAAACCTGAAAACTGATTTTCTAACTTCAGTCTTCACCAAAAGTCAATCTCCATTTGTGAAGTCCTCTGAAGTTCTTGTCTCCTATACTAGACCTAGTCCACGTTCATACACAGTAACCAAGGCTTATAGGAAAGTGTTGTAATACTCAAAGTGATCATTGTACACGGGTGGCTTCTTGGTGTAGAGGTAGTTGTACAAGGTGAAGGTATTCTCTTGGTGGAAGAGAAGGTGTTCTCTTGGTGAAAAAGAAGGTGTACAAATTTGGCGAAGGGGATTTGTCAAGTGGTGTGCATGTTGTGATTTTGGGTGTACAAAATCAAGGTTAAAGGAAAATCTCAAGCGGGTGGCTTGGGGACTGGATGTAGGTCACGAGGACCGAACCAGGATAAATCTCTCTTGTTTGCATTTGCATTTTCTGAGATTTGTTTTCCATTATTGCAAGCTATATCTTTGATTAACATTAACCCTTCTTGTTTAGTTTTGTGTTGACTTGTGTAGTTTAGATCTATTGTTGCCAACAGAGATAGTTCCGCATTTGTCATTATCTCGGGACCAACAGGTCCGATATTCCCACAGGGCATCAATCAGTTTGATGGACCAATCCTTACGATTTTGTCCAACAGTTTTTTCCAATATCAGTTTAATTTATCCATTGGTGACCTCCACTTGCCCGTTCGTCTGAGGATGATAGGCTATGGATAATTTATGAGAGATGGAGTACTTCCGCATTAGGGCTTCAAAAGCCCGGTTGCAGAAATGACTCCTGTTGTCACTAATTATCGCATGTGGGGCTCCGATGCTAGAAATGATGTTTTCCCATAAGAACTTGATGACAACTTGGTTATCATTTGTCCTAGTCGGAATAGCTTCAGCCCACTTAGAATCATAGTCTACGGCCACCAAAATGTATTGGTTGCCATAAGACAGAGGGAAGGGTCCCATGAAATCGATGCCCCATAAATCAAAAATTTCTACCTCAAGGATCGGTGTAAGGGGCATCATGTCTTTATGCGTGATTCAACCCGTCATTTGACATCTGACACAGAGCTTGCAGAAAGTGTAAGTGTCCTTAAAGAGAATGGGCCAATAGAACCCACTCTGAAGGACTTTCTCAGCAGTCTTTCGTGGACCGAAGTGTCCACCACAAGCCAGCTCGTGACAAAATATCAATACGCTATGATGTTCATCCTCAGAAAGACACCTTCTAATTATCTGGTCAGGGCAATATTTGAATAAATACGGTTCGTCTCAAAAGAAAAATCATACTTGGTTCATAAAGCGATACTTGTCCTGACCTGACCAATTTGAAGGTGTTTGCCCGGTTGTAAGGTAGTTTGCTATAGCGGCATACCAGGGCTCTTCACACATCGTAAATATGTGTTCGTCAGGAAGTCTTCATTGATAGGTAAAGTCTCAATTGGTGCATTAGGAATTCTCGAAAGGTGATCTGCCACCACATTTTTAACGCCCTTTTTATCTTTAATTTCTAAATCAAACTCTTGCAAAAGAAGTATCCATCGAATAAGCCTAGCCTTTGCATCCTTATTTTGCTAAGTATCTAAGGGCGGAGTGATTAATGAAAATCGTTGTCTTAAATCCTAGTAGGTATTGGCGAAAATTTTTCAACGTGAACACAACTGCTAAAAATTACTTTTCAGTTATCGTGTAATTTAGTTGGGCCTCGTTAAGTGTCCTACTAGGATAGTAGATCACGTGTTTCCTGTTATCAGTGTGTTGTCTGAGAACAGTGCCTATGGCATAATCGGAGGCATCACACATGATTTCAAAAGGCCTAGTCTAATCAGGCGCAGAGATTATTGGTACTGAAACAAGTATGTGTTTAAGCTCCTCCCAAGCTTGTAGACATTCTTTATCAAAATTGAAGGGTACACCTTTTCCTAAGAGATTTGTCAAAGGTCTAGCAATTTTGCTAAACTCCTGAATAAATCTTCTATAAAAGCCAGCGTGCCCTAAAAATGATCTGATATCTTTTAAGCATTTCGGCTCAGGGAGCTTTGTTATAACGTCCACTTTCGATCTATCAACCTTAATTCCTTTGTGTGAAACTTTATGCCCTAGGACAATTCCATACTTGACCATAAAGTGACACTTCTCTCAATTGAGTGTCAAGTTTTTCTCCATGCATCATTGTAAAACTAACTTAAGATGTTGCAAGAATTGTTCAAAGGAATCACCATAAATGGAAAAATCATCCATTGAAATCTCCAAAAATTTCTCCACCACGTCAGAAAAAAGACTAAGCATGCTACGTTAAAATGTTGCAGGAGCGTGACATAGGCCGAAGGACATTCTTTGGTATGCAAATGTTCCAAAGGGACTGGTGAAGATTGTCTTGTCTTGATCCTCAAGAGCGATAGGGATTTGATTGTATCCTGAATATCCATCTAGGAAGCAGTAATACTCATGTCCAGCTAGTCTCTCAAGCATTTGATCGATGAATGAAAGGGGAAAGTGGTCTTTACATGTGGCAGCGTTTAATTTTTGGTAATCAATACAAGCTCAAATCTTCGTTGGAAGACGAGTTTGTACTAATTCTTTATTATCGTTTTCTACCACGGTCACCCCAGCTTTCTTTGGCACAACGTGGACTGGACTAACCCACTGGCTATCAGATATAGGATAGATGATCCCATTGTCTTATAGCTTCAAAATTTTAGCTCTAACAGCCTCTTACATGATCGGGTTTAGTCTACGTTGTGAGTCACGTTTAGGTTTTGCATCTTTCATCAAATGAATCCGGTGTTGCACAATGGATGGACTGATTCCCTTTATATCAGCCATGGTCCAATCAATGGCTTCTCGATTTTCCCTTAATACTACAAGAATATCCTCTTCGTGTTGTTCTGACATATGGTACACAATTATCACGGAAAATTCTTCCTCTTCACCCAAGTACTGATACTTGAGATGACTAGGAAGAACCTTAAGCTCAGAAGAGGGCACTTGATCTATCAATGGTTGTTCCTTGTGTAAGGGAAGGATAGGGGCTGCATCCGTTGCCCACTCTACTATGGATTTAATTATTTGATAAAGGTTGAAGTCATCAGACTCCAGCTCAAATTCTCTATCAGATTCGTATTCAATCTCTATTTCATGTTCACTTGCTAATCCCTCGATCAGGTTCACTTCAAATGACTCATTTTTCAACTCTCGAGGTTGTTTTCCTTGGTGGAAAACATTTACCTCTTTTGTCATATCTCCAAAGGTTAGACACATTGATCCATTCCTACAGTTGATGATTGAGTTTGCAGTGGCTAGGAAAGGTCGTCCTAGAATGACAGGTGTCTGAGCTTTGGGATTATGTACGGGTTGCATTTGTAGAACAATGAAATCCATGGGGTAAATGAATTCCCCGACCCGAATGAGAACATCTGTAATCTACCCCTTTGGAATTTTTATAGATCGATCAGCCAGTTGTATAGTAACTCTGGTAGGACGGAGGTTCCCTAACCCGAGTTGCTGATACAGGAGAAAGGAAGAAGATTGATGCTGGCTCCTAGATCCAGTAATGCCCTATTTATCGTGGTCTGTCCTATAATATAAGAAATAGTTGGACTCCCTGGGTCTTTATATTTCATGGGAATTGGCCCAGTTAGTAACTCACTTATATTAGAAGCAATGAAGACCTTCTTTGGGACATTAGTTCTCCTTTTCTTAGTGCACATATCTTTCAAGAATTTGGCATAGGAGGGAACTTGTTGTATGGCATCAAGAAGGGGTACATTGATCTGGACCTGATTGAATATTTCTCTAATTTTCTCCATTTGAGCATTAGTCTTTTGATTTGCTAGTCTATTAGGGAATGATACAAGAGGCTTTTATGGTTGCTCATCTACTTTGTCTTTATTTGATTTGGAGGCTGAAGGTTGTGAACTTGAAGATGGATCATTTTTAGTCGGTGGTACTGGAATAGGAGATGTTGACACTGATTTATTTGGAACAGGATGACTAGAAAATTGATTGTCTATCTGCTTTCTAAATCTCAAAATATGAACAGTATTACACTAACTGGGACCTATGTCTTCAGCTTCATGAATAGGGAAGAGGTTCTTAGGATTGGGTACTGGCTGGCTTGGCAATGTTCCTTTTTGTCTTTCATTTAATGAGCTAGCCAGTTGACCTATCTGAACCTTTAACCTATTGATGGCTTGGTTGTGGGTGTTCATCATTAAGGCCTGGGTCTTGATAAGGTTTCAATCATTCTTTCCAAATCTGACATTTTTTATTAGGATGATTTTGTGTTTGTTGTTGCTGATATGCGGGCTGGATGTTGTGTTGGAAGCTTGTTTGAAAATTTGGTGGACTCTGTTGGAAACTAGATTGATGAGACTGAGCAGGATATTGGTGTGAAAATGATGGTCTTGGTTGCTCATGACCAGACTGACTCCAAGAAAAGTTTGGATGGTTCCTCCATATCGGATTGTATGTTTTGGAGTATGGATTGTAATTAGGTCTGGTGTATGCTGCATTCATATTCTCAGGGTACATTTGGGCTTGGTAGATGGGACACTCCTCTAACAGGTGGTTAAGAAAATGGCAGTAGGTACAACCCGGGTTGATCACAGGTTTGGTTCCCTAACCTCGAGCAGTTCTTGCCTTTTCATCAATTGAGTTATCTTTGCCTAAGCAGTTATAGAGGATTCAATCGAATGCATACTAGCTCTAAAAGTGGTGGGATTGGTTTTCTCAGGGCAAGACTCCCATTGAATGGTTTTTTTCTGCTAAAACTTTAAAGAGATCCCAACCCTGGTTCTCATCTTTCTTTAAAAATTCCCCTTGACACATGGCCTCGAGGAGTGTCTTGGTTTGATAATCAAGCTCGTCTTAGAAAATTTGGCACTCTCACCACTTCTCTATGCCGTGATGAGGACATTGGGCTAGTAAATCTTTAAACCTTTCAAAATACTTCCAGAATGGTTTACTTGATTCCTTCTTAAACCGCATTATCTTTTTTCTGATGAAGGCCGTTTTGTGAATGGGATAGAATTTCTTAAAAAGACTTTGACAAATTTATCCCATGTCGAGATAAAACTGGCAGGCAGATTGTATAGCCACTTCTTGGCTATGTCCTTAAGCGCGAAGGGAATGAACCTTAATCTAATAGCATCTTCCCCTCATTGGGGAATTCTAATCATCAAGCACACTTCTTCAAACTTACGAATAAAGAAATATGCATCCTTGGATTCTAGGCCATGAAATCTTGAGTGTATTTATGAATTGTGGTTTAAGCTCAAAATTGTTCTCAGTTACTTAGGGTAAAAGAATGCATGAAGGAAGTAAAGTGCGAATGGGGTAGAACTTGTCTTAGAAGAAGTATTGTTAGCCATGATTGGAATTGTGTTAGGAAGTAGTGTTTGTGCGAGTGTAGAAGTCCTAACAAGTCTTGCTGAAATTGGTCCCGATACCACTCTTGCATGCACAATCACAGACGACGTTCACCAAGCAATCAAGCGCAAAAAGGAATATAACAAACAAGAAAAAGGAAAAATAATCACAAGCTATCTAGGATATCTGGACCAAGACGACTCCTAACTGTTTGATGAACTAAAGAAGGTTATTTCTCTAGTCAGACCACAGCTAATCAGCCAGATGGGGGCAAGATTGGTGAGAGGTATCCGCGTAGAAGCGACGAGCCTAATTAGGCCAAACCACCAGCCTTTGGGGTTTTGCCTCTCAATCCCTAACCTTAGTCACTGATTTGACTAGAGTGTGAATCAAAAATAATTTCCAACCTCAGCTAATCTCTTAACGAGTCCGAATGTCCCTAGGGGCCAACGCCTATCAAATTTTATTAAAAACTTGGGATTGTGAGTGCTTAGAATCTAATTTTTGGGCCAAGGAAGGGTGATTAAATCCCCACCTTATCTTATTATTGGGTGTTGCTCTTAAATTCAATTTTGTGCAAGTGTATAAGATAAACAAGATTCACTCAAAGCGATATAAATCAGCCAAGAGATGAGTTCTATTCTGAATGCAATGCGAACGTACCTTCCTCCAACACTCTTCAATAGTAAAGTAAATGAATTGAAAAGACACGTGTCTAAAATGCAAATGTCTAATCAATTTTTGAACTTTTCAACAAGTATTTTACTATTGGTTTATTAGCAGGCTCCTGGTGATGGCATACAAGAAATAAAATTTGCAGAAAACTATAATTTTACAAAGCAAGCTGCCCTGCAAAAAGCCAGACAGTAGTGAACTCCTTTTTGCCGCGGATCCGCGACCAGAGCTGAGGAAACGTGGCAATCCAAAGGGTGTTTGGTCTCTACTTTCTAGAACAGAGGCCCAAGACCACTTATATGTTACTGCAATCTTCTTTCCTGCTTTCCTTGACCTGTAACCTATAACAGAGAAGAAAAATTCATTTCAGTTCCAAAAGTTTAATAAAAACTGTTACCCTCCCCGGCAACGGCGCTAAAAATTTGTTCGGAAGGATTAGTTGTATTGAAAGAGAGTTTAGAGTAGACCGTTGATTGTCGTGTACTGATGATGAAGAACTTTGATTGTGTATGTAGTGTTTACTTTGCTCCTTCTGAATTACCGTTCGTAGCATAAGCTAAGACGGGTCGTATCCGCAGGGAGGGTTAGCGATAGAAGCATTCAAGGTTTGTATTGAAATCTTTGTGAAGAAAAACAAAGGTTCTTCTTTGTTTTAAGAAATGAAAAATAAAATGATGTGGAAGGTGAGTGGAAAATCTTTGGATGTTTTGTAAAAGAAAATAAGAACGAGAATAAAGATGGAGGGAAAACGGATATATTTGAAAAGAAGAAGATTTTAGAAGAGAGATTTTTGAGAATGATATAAAGAGAAGCCATGACTAACTAACATTCTAATTTACTAACTTACTACTCTCGTTGGGTGATGCATGCCTCATATTGATTCATCGACAATGGTATATCTTTCTTTATTAAGCCCTTGTGCTGTCCCATGTCGAAGGTGTTTCTCATCTAGGCTAGTTGCCTTCTTGAATCATTGGCTCCCTAAATAGATTTTCAATAGTGGAACAAGGATGGTCACTTTTAATGATGCTAAGAAACATACAAGATTCATTAGTCCATCAAAGGTATAATAGAGCGAGCATGAAATAAGAAACTTGCAAGGTAGTCATTGGCATAGTGAAGTGCTCTATCTTCATGTTCCATCACGTCACTTGTTCTAAAGACAAGGCTCTAAGTGAGGCTTACATGAGTCATATGGAGGGAGAACTTAGCATTTGCAAAGAATAAAAAATAACTCATCTTCATTGGGAGTGATATAGACTTGTAATTTGCAAGACTAAAAAGAAGAAAGTATCCAATGAATCATATAAATTAGCAATCACCCAAGAGTTAGCAGTTAGTAAAATTAAAAGTTAGTTCATCCTGTTAATGAATTAGTTAGACATGAAAATAAAGAACAAGAAACAGTTCATTATAGAAGTTTAAAATAGAAGAAAGTAAAAGCTTAAAGAAAATAATGCACTAAAATAAGAGAAGACGGGAAGATTGAAAGCTTGATCCTTGTATTGTGATGTCACCGTCTCCAATTACAAAGATTGCTCACTCTCGCTCTCTCTTTTCTGGATGCTAGAAGGAGAAAAAGAAAATGACATAAGAGACTAAAAGAAAACCTAGAGAAACCCTAACAATTTCCCAAAAATATTGCTCTTTTCTCCTCCCCGATTACAGAGGCCCTAGGGGTCTATTTATAGTCTTCATGAGAGGAGGCCATCCCACTTCAGTCTCCAGATCAAACACTGAAGTAACGGCCTAAAGATTGCCGCGGGTCCATGGCCGTTTCATGGTCGCCGCGCTAATGGATTTTTATGTCTTTCTGTTACGTTTCGTATCCCCAGTTGGATCTTGTAGAAACTGAGAATACGTTTTGGATCTTTTCACACTTGGGCTTTTCTCTTGTGGGCTTCTAAATGTTTCTTTAATTCCTCAAAAATCACAATTGTTGGGCCTCCTTCTCCATTAAACATTGGACCTAAAAAAAAGAGAAAAAAGCAGTAAAAATCAAATATTTATTTAGATAAAGCATAGCATGGTAGTAGAAAATGATGCATAAATGACTCCAATCATAGGTCGTTCAGATCAGTAGAAAACAAGTTAGAACAAATTCTTACAAATCAGTCGATTGAAGTCAAAGATCAAAGGCATTTTTGTCAAAATCCCGGAATTAAACTGTAAATCCAGTTGAAGATAAATACAAATCGAGAAGCCGGGAGTACCATCAACAGGGTGTGGCCACTTGGCCACACTCTGGCCTCAGAAACGCGACCAAATCTACGTTTCATGGCTTGGTTAGTGATTTAGGGTGAGTGTTTGTCTCATAGGTTGGGCTTTGCCTATAAATACTAGGATTTTCAGAGCGTACAAAGGACAATCATGCAGAGATAGAATTTAGACCACTTTTTCATTCTTTTTAGTGCAGGTTTTTGTTTTTTCTTTTCAAATAATTTTCAGTTTTAATTTATGTAAAGTAGAGGAGATCAGAGTTTCATAGGAGAATGAGAACGAAGCTTGTGCTGAGAGTGACACTGGTGTAAGATTTTCTTCTTTTCTCTTATTATTATAAAATCAAATCTGTAGTTCCCCTTTTGTATGTACTTAGTTTTTGTGTTCTTCTTCTTCTCTGCTTTTCTTCTTTTGATACCAATTGCTGTCCAAGTGAGTCTTAAAGCTTCAAAAGAGCCTTGTCTTTGCGAGTGCCACCGATAGCTCATGACGATGGATTTTGAGTTTCATTCTGTATCGCTTCATACTTGCAACGTCTTGATGATATAATGTGGAGGAGACGGGAATCAACTCTTATGGGCTATATGTTGATCGCCTCCCTTCAAGGTAACATCATTGCAAAAGATTCAAGATAAGCATTTGGCCAAAGGAGGTAAGTAACTTTTAGATTCTTTCCTTTTAATTCTTTATTTTAGAACACCACAATCTACCACTTCTTTTATCACTCCTTTTCTATTTCTTTGTACATATCATTTCTATTTTCTCCATCTTCTTAATCTACCATCTTCTTCCTAATTCATCTTTAACTCAATTTTTTCTTTTCTTTTAAAGAACTAAAGAAGAACTTTAACCATATGTTGTAGCCTAAAAGAGAATTACTGAAAAGCTTCCATTGGTAGTCCCTCTTTGTGGTTCACGACCCGCATAGCCGCTTATTATTGCGGTGGAATTGAATAACTTACACTCTTTATTCTTTGTTCTGAAATTCTATAATTTTTGTGCAGGTAAAACCTCAATCAAATTTTGGCACCGTTGCAGGAGAGGGACAGTAAGTTATTCTCTTTTTGAATTTATATTTTTGGTTAACTTTCTTTTTTGTTCTTGATGTACAAGTTTGACAACAAGGAATTTTTGCTGCAGTGGACATATAAGTGGTGGCCTTGGACTCTGCTTAAGAGAGCAGAGCTAAGAGGCCCTCAGATTTGCTACATTCATGAGGTAATCTGAGTGAACTACTAACCTGTATTTTCTACAGGTTGGCTGTAGTGGAAAGTTTAATATCTGTTACTATCTATTTTCTTGTTTGTCTCATCGTATTTACTTTCTAACCATAACAGTAAAATGATGTTTGTTAAATGCTAAAAATGGTTTAGACATTGAATTTATGCACGTGTCTAACTCGTTTACATTTTACATTACTGCTGAAGACTGTTAGAGCTAAAGGTATGTTTGCATGGCATGTGATTGAGGTTTTCCTGCACACAAAAAATAGTATTTCAGATTTAAGAATATGATGTGCAAGGTACTCAATTCTACCGCTATAGTAAGTGATTATGCGGGTCGTGATCCACAGGGAGGGACTAGCGATGGAAGCTTGTTTAGCAAGTTCTCTTTTATTGCTACAATTAATTTAAAGTCAAGTCAGAAAGAAAGTGGTAATTAAGAAGATGGAGAAACTAGAAGTGATGTTTACAATAAAATTGAAGAAGTGTGAAAAAGATTGGAAATTTGGTGATTTACACTAAAAATAAAAGAAAGAAAACTAAAAGCTAAAAAACATACTTACCTCTTCGGCCTCTGTTTACCTTAAACCGTGTCAATGACGTACCTTTCTTTGAAGGCAAACGAAGCATGGAATATGATCTTCCCTATTCCCGATCTATACTACGAAATAAAAAGGGCGAGTTACGCTACCATGGAAGTAGATATTCATCACTATAAACCATCAACGGCACTTGCAAGGAGAAGGCACCTTCGAAGCTCTTGGTTTCACATGGATCCACAAACACAAAAGAGGGAAACAAAAACAAAACAAGAATAGAAAAAAGAAATAAACTTTGATTTGATTCAATTAACAATAAAAGAAAAGATTACTTACACCGATTGTCACCTTCAGTACAAGTTTGATCTCCTTCCTCCATGAAAGTATCCTCTCCTGTCAGTTATAAAAAAATTAAAAATTACAAAAAAGTAAATAAAAAACCTAATCTACAAACTAGCCTAAGAAAACCCTAAATTAGTTTCTATATTCCACTCTATGAGATCTACCCTTCCTCTGTTGCTATGCAGTGATATTTACAGGAGAAAACTAGAGGATAAGAAGCGTATGAAGATAAGAGGAGTAAAATATCTCTGAATTTGAATTCTTCTTTTATCTCCAAACTTATCCATAGAAGTTCAAATCTGTCTTGCAACTTATTATCATGTTGATCACCGAACTTTGCTTATCTTCTTACTGAATTGGAAAGTTTGATCAACATAAGAGTTGTAGTTCTTCAAGTCTTCTTTCTGGAGCATCTTTAATCGTCGGATTTGAATATCTGTAGCAAACGGTATGATCTGAATACTAAAACGTGTACAGTCTGAATCCAATTTTTTGAAATGATTTTTATCTTTAAACTCTTCTCCTTTTCTCTTTAGCCTTGTCTTGCAAGAACCTAGGCTTGAGTAGAAGTCCATCTATTTTCTCTTCTTTTAATAATTATAAATTTTGCATATGGGCTTGCACATGGGCTTTTTGGGCTTCTGGGCTTCTTTTAAGCTTTTATTCTTTATTTAATTAATTACTCAAGGCCTACACACAATAAATAATAAAATATTAGTAATAGTGCATAATTATAATAATAAATAGGAAAATATGATAGTATATGTAGTGATAAATATGCAATTTTTACTACCTATCACACCCCCACACTTATCTTTTTGCTCGTCCTCGAGTAAAAATCAAAAATAAAAAGAAAAACTAATCTAGCTAACTCACTTTTGTAGGAATCACGATTGCACTTAGTATGTGCAACAAGCCGTTAAACCCCTAGGTTACCCTAGAGGACGAGTGTTGTCTCGTGAGGGTTTTCAGCGGATTATACCCACAAAATTCATAAAAAGAAAATATTTGAAATACGTTTGAAGAGACTAAGTAATCTATAAGATTTTAGGATCATCATTCTTATTCATTCTTAAACTTAGTCTTTATATAGTAAATTGTTATCCATTTTAGGTAAGGATCAAAATTGAATTTTTGTATAGTCATTTTCGTTTCCAAAAGTCATATGCATCCTTGTGAATCTTTACTAGGAATTCCTTAACTTGGACTATCATACCTCTTTATTATTATTTTCTCTTTTTTTTTAAAATATGTATAACTCATCTAATTTTCTTTCGTGTAAGCATGAAGGCTTCTTGAGGCTCTTATACCTAACAAATTGACTATTAGATGTGTTAGTACATATATGAGTAATTTTTTCTTAGTTTCCTTAGGCTTTCTAATCCACCCATGTAGCGAACTTAAAGTTGGTGGCTCCCAAATCGATCGGTTTTAGGGCACCGGGTAAGAAAACACCCCACGGACTTAAGGATTCGAGTGAACTAGGCCACAAAACTAAGGACTTTATTTATAAAATCACCTTTAGGCGTGAATACTTATGCTTCTTGAGGCACATGTATCCAGCTTAATCAGTGAATTTACCTTTCTTTTTTTTGAATTTTTTTATTTTTTATAGGGCACAAGAGTCTTTGTCTTAGAATCCTAGATATGTAAATGTATTAGGTATGCACATTTCATTAAGGTAAAAATCAAGACTAATTACTTATTCAATTTTTTCTCCTATACCTAAAAATTCAAATTTTATTTATTTTGACCAAGTTTTAAAAATCCTAATCATGATTTTTCTAATTCTTAAGACTAACTTATATTTCTTTCAAAAGATAAGTCAAAATATTGTCCCTTTTTTTCAAAAAGTTTTTTTTTTTTAGTATCTACATACGTTAGTATGTTAGTATATTATTAAACCCTTTCCCTCACTTATCTCATGCATTGTCCTCAATGTATGAATGAATGTATGTATGCATGAAAAAGAAGAAAGGGAAGGAAAATATTACCTTAGGGGGTGGTTCCGGTGGTGGTCTGATTGGACCAAACGTTGCTACCCAATCAAGATAATGTGGTAGTTCACGGGACCTACCTTTATTGACCTCTTTTCTATTTGCATGTTTACAGTCCCTAGTATGAATAGGATCATGGAAGATCCTATCGTGAAACTTACTTCCTTTACATGACCAGATCTGAAAAATAATCACAGAGTCATGGTCTGTACCTATGTCCAACAAAAGAATGTGACTTGGTAGAATGGTTGACTTGGAATCAAGAATGATAAGTTCAGGAACTAATACCGACTCAGGAAGGTGACTTAAGTCAAGTAAAGGTTCAGGAGTCGAGCTTGGTTCAAGAAGTGGGTCCAAATTAAGAAGTTGAAACTCAAGTCCACAATCATTTTTTCACAATGGAATGCGACTTACTATTAGTGATTCAAGTTCAAGAATGACAGGTGTGGGAATCAAGACTGACTCTAAAATATTACCTACATCAGGTAACTGAACAAGAGTCAATATTGATTCAGGAATTTGAACTCGATCACAATAAATTTGAGAATCAAGGTCACATATCTCCTTGAGTTCAATCTCATAAAAATGAGAACTTGCCAATTTGTCAATGAGACTTTCAAAAGTATGAAATTGGTCAAGTTCAATATGATGATCAACAAAAATGGGTGATTCAATTTCATGATCTATGGGTACGGGAATAAATGTTGGCTCAGAAAATTGGTTCAAATTGGGTAAGAATACCTGAGTCAACATAGATTCGAAAATGAAAACTGAATCGCAAAGTTGGGGATCGGGTTCACATTTACAATCTAATTCATTCTCATTGAAATTAAAACTAGCCATTTTGTCCAAGGATTAGGATTGATCAAGTTCATATTGATGTGATGAAATTGAATTTTGATCAAGGTCTTCTAGACAGAATGATTCTTGGTTCCTATCAACTTGGTTGGTTAGCTTAAGAATGTTTGAAAGTCTAGAAATTTGAACATTCATTATATCTTGCAAACGATCCACTTTTTCTTCTAACCCATCGAATGGATCATTTGAGGATTGAAACATTGGTGATATGGGAAAAGAAGTATATGAAGATAATGGTTGAACAGGTGATTGACAATATGGCTCAGGGGCGTTGTATCCCTATTGACTCTGTGAGGAGTAGTGATGATTATTCCAGTCTTGTTCATAGTATTGGGACTGGGACATGTAATGATTCGGATAAGACCAATCTGACACACTAGGTTGGTTAAAGTTATGATATGCCGGGTTGGTAATATCCGAAAAAGAGGTTGGTGTGTAATATGAATTAAAATTGGAAAAATTGTTGTTATATGCCATATCACACAATAAAACACAAACAAAAAGGATAAACAAATAAGCAAACAAAAAGAAAAATTCTAACCTAAGTTAGGGTAGACCTATGACCTAGACGACTCCTAACTGGTTAGACTGTCCACTGGAGGTATATTGTAGATTTTGACCACAAGTTAATCAGCTAGATCAGGGCAAGATTGGTGGGAGGTTTTCCGTCAAAGACGTTCCTTAATTAAATAAGGACCAATCTTCGTGCTTTCGGCCCTCAATCCCCTTCCTAGACACTGATTTGGTAGGAGTCAAATTCTAACACCGTTCCCCCTTAGGATAATCTCCTAATTGAGTCCAAGATGTCCTTAGGGTCAACGTCTACTCATTTTTAGTTAGGCTTGGGTTAGTGAGTGAGGAGATTGTTTGTGGGCCAAGGAAGGGTGATGAAATCCCCACCTTATCTTATTTATAGGACAATCCCTTAAGTCAATTTAGTGCACGTGTAAAGCAATAGACAAATATTCATACAAAAGCAGTAAATCAGCCAAGGGTGCTTCCTAGTCTATATGCAATGTGAACGTACCTTGTCTCCAGCACTCTTCAACAGAAATTAAAAATTAAATAGACACGTGCCTATATGCAAGAGTCTAATTTTTTTATTTTTTTTCAACAAATAAGTTACTGTTAATTAATTAGTAGTGTGTAGGGTGATTACAGAGAAAAGTTAACAGAGCAGTAAACAAATATTGCAATTTGCAGCAACCTGCAGAAAATTGAGTGAGTAGTTCACTACTCAGGCCGCTAAAACGTGGCTATTGTCGCGCAAACGCGGCTCTGTAGTAGGCTCTGCTGCTCTACCTTCGAGGGCAGAGGCACAGAGTTGCTATATGTCCTTTTCTGCTGTTAGTTTTCCTATTCTCCGAACCTGCAAACCTAAAAAAATAAATCAATAATTAGTTTTTTTTTAGAGAATACTTACCGTCCCTCCCCGGTAACGGCGCCAAAGTTTGATTGAGGTTTTCCTGCACACAAAAAATAGTATTTCAGATTTAAGAATATGATGTGCATGGTGCTCAATTCTACCGCTATAGCAAGTGGCTATGCGGGTCGTGATCCACAGGGAGGTACTAGCGATGGAAGCTTGTTTAGTAAGTTCTCTTTTATTGCTACAATTAATTTAAAGTCAAGTCAAAAAGAAAGTGGTAGATTAAGAAGATGGAGAAACTAGAAGTGATATTTACAATGAAATTGAAGAAGTGTGAAAAAGATTGGGAATTCGGTGATTTAAACTAAAAATAAAAGAAAGAAAACTAAAAACTAAAAAACATACTTACCTCTTCGGCCTTTGTTTACCTTAGAACCGTGTCAATGACGTACCTTTCTTTGAAGGCAAACGAAGCATGGAATATAAGATCTTTCCTATTCCCGATCTATACTATGAAATAAAAAAGGCGAGCTATGCTACCATGGAAGTAGATATTCATCACCATAAACCATCAACGGCACTTGCAAGGAGAAGGCACCTTTGAAGCTCTTGGTTTCACATGGATCCACAAACACAAAAGAGGGAAACAAAAACAAAACAAGAATAGAAAAAAGAAATAAACTTTGATTTGATTCAATTAACAATAAAAGAAAAGATTACTTACACCGATTGTCATGTTCAGTACAAGTTTGATCTCCTTCCTCCCTGAAAGTATCCTCTCCTCTCAGTTATAAAAAAAATTAAAAATTACAAAAAAGTAAATAAAAAACCTAATCTACAAACTAGCCTAAGAAAACCCTAAATTAGTTTCTGTATTCCACTCTATGAGATTTGCCCTTCCTCTGTTGCTATATAGGAGTATTTATAGGAGAAAACTAGAGGATAAGAAGCGTATGAAGATAAGAGGAGCAAAATATCTCTGAATTTGAATTCTTCTTTTATCTCTAAACTTATCCATAGAAGTTCAAATCTGTCTTGCAACTTGTTATCATGTTGATCGCTGAAATTGGCTTATCTGCTGACTGAATTGGAAAGTTTGATCAACATAAGAGTTGTAGGTCTTCAAGTCTTCTTTTTGAAGCATCTTGAATCATCGGATTTGAATATCTGTAGCAAATATTATGATCTGAATACTAAAACATATACAGTCTATATTCGAATTTTTTGAAATGATTTTTATCTATAAACTCTTCTCCTTTTATCTTTAGCCTTGTCTTGCAAGCAACTAGGGTTGAGTAGAAGTCCATCCCTTTCCTCTTCTTTTAATAATTGCAAATTTTTCACATGGGCTTTTTGGGTTTCGGGGCTTCATTTAAGCTTTTATTCTTTATTTAATTAATTACTCAAGTCCTGCACACAATAAATAATAAAACATTAGTAATAGTGCATAATTATAATAATAAATAGGAAAAAGTGATAGTATATGTAGTGATAAATATGCAATTTTTACTACCTATCAGCATGTAATTTAGGAAACATTCTTGAGTGATTATTTGCTTGTTGAATGTTACTTATCTTTATCCTGCACACCTTGCACCATCAATCTTAAGGGCTTGTCCTATAAATAAGATAAGGTGGGAAAGTCATTACCCTCCTTTAGCCCACAAACAATTTCCTCACTCACTAACCCAAGCCTAACTAAAACTGAATAGACGTTGGCCTTAGGGACATCTTGGACTCAATTAGGAGATTATCCTAAGGGGAAGGTGTTAGACTTTGACTCCTAGCAAATCAGTGTCTAAGGAAAGCGATTGAGGGGCGAGACCCCGAAGGCTGGTGGTTTGGCTTAATTAGGCCTGTCAATTTTGCACGCGGATACCTCCCACCAATCTTTCCCTAACTTGACTGATTAGCTTGTTGTCAAAGTCTACATTATATCTCCAGTAGACAGTCTAATCAGTTTTGAGTCGTCTAGGTCAAAAGTCTAATCTAACTTAGTTTAGAATTTTTTTTATTTATTTGCTTATTTGTTTGTTTTTATTTATTTTTTTGTGTTTGACATTTCTTGTATGATATGGCTTATAATAAAAAAATTTTCAATTTTAATGGGTAATCCATATTACAAACAAACCTCTTTTTCGTATAGTACCAACCCGACATATCATAACTTTAACCAACATAATGTGCCGGATTTTCAAATCAATATAACACATGCCCCCAATCTTATGACCATAATTTCTAGAATAATTTCAACTCTTCATAGAGTCAATGGGGATTCACCTCCCTTGAGTCCAATTTTCAACCAACTTGTCCTCCTTATCCACCTTGTCTACAATATTTTCAAGATTCATACTCAGTTCTACCAGTCCAAAATAGAAAACCATTAATTTTGAAAATGAGTATGCGCGAGTCCAAACAATAATCACAAAATCTGATGGACTCACAATTTCACCACTAATTCTAAAACAACACTTCATCTTTTCAAGACCAATCGCAACAAAACGATGAACCAATCAACTATGAAAAGATGCTTGAAACTATGACTCAGGCTCAAAGAGCTCGTAATCATGACATAGATATGATGGTTCAAACTCTACGTTCTCACAGTTTGACCATGATTGGTTATTAATGTTGTACATTTATTATCATATTTCCATACTTATTATAGAATAAACTCTGCATTATCCTAATTAAATGTTTAATTTATTTGCAGGCCCATTCTTTAAGGAGAGCGAAGACAAATGAGCCCAAAAGCCCACCAAATTCTGAATTAAATCAGAATTAATTCGAACTCAGTGATTCAGGGCAAAATTAAGAGGTTAAAAATCGGTTGAGAAGAATTCTCCTAGAATCGATCGGTTGAAGCAAAGATCAAAGGCCATTTCATCAAAATCCCAGACTTAAACGAGAAATCCAACTGAAGATAAAGCCAGAGCGCAAAACCGGGGAGCTCCACCAACAGGCTGTGGCCATCTGGCCATAGCAAGGCCGAGGAAACATGGCTAAAACTGCGTTTTCGCGTCTCTGTTATAGAGTTAGGGGGAGCGTTTGCTCCCCCTATCTTTATCCTCTCCTGTAGGTTGGGTTTTTGCCTATAAAAGGGCAGGATTTGCACTGAAAATAGGACGACCATGCAGAGATAGGATTTAGTCTAGTTTTCACTCTTTGTAGTTTAGGTTTTTGTTTTCTTTTTTATGTAATTGTAATTTGTATGTAAGCTTAGGTTAGATTGAGATTCATGTAAGTAAGAGAGAGAGGCTTATGTTGAGAGTGACACCGATGTACCCTCCTCCTCTATTCCATTATTACTACAAGCAATAAAAGCTAAATATTTTTTATGTTCGTCTCTTTACTTTTGTCTTCTTTTTCCTTTTCCTATTTCTACTTCACCTCTTTCAGTTTTGATGAGAATGCAAGTGAATCCAGACGCATAAGTATAACAATATTTTTGTGAGTGCCAACGATACTGTTGGATCGTTGAGATAAGGACTAATTGCGGAATTATCTCTTGTTGGCAACAAAGATCTAAATCACAACACAAGTTAACATAAACACTAAACAAGAAGGATTAATCGTTAGTAAATAAATAACTTGCAAAAGGAAAACAAATCTCAGAAATTGACAAACGCAAACAAAGAGATTTATCCTGGTTCGGTCCTTGTGACCTACATCCAGTCCCCAAGCCACCCGCTTGAGATTTTCCTTTAACCTTGATCTTGCCACCCAAAATCAATACAACATGTACACCACTTGTCGAATCCCCTTCGCCAAATGTGTACACCTTCTCTTCCACCAAGAGAACACCTTTTACCTTTGTACAACTTCCTCTACAACCAAGAAGCCTCCCGTGTACAATGGTCACCTTGTACAACTGCCTCTTCAACCAAGAAGCCTCCCGTGTACAATGAACACTTTGAGAATTGCAATACTTTTCCTATAGCCTTGATACTGAATGTGTATGTGGACAAGGTACAGTATAGGAAACAATAACTTCAGAGGACTTCACAAATGGGATGTCTTTTGGTGAAGAACAGAAGTTAGGAAATCAGTTTTTTAGGTTTTCAGATTTGGCTTTTGGAAAACTGATAGAAACTCTTGGTAATTGGCCTTTGGTATAACTTCCCTATTTATAGCTGAAGACTAGGGTTAGTTAGGGAGTTATTGGTGCAATTTGAATCAAAGAAACGTTAGAAAACGTTGCACAAAAGACCAGATATCAGAAACTGTCCAACAGTCAGAAACTGCCTATAGTCGACTTTCCTATAGAGTTAGTCGACTAGATATGGCAAATTTCCTTCTATTAGTCGACTAGGTTTAGCTAGTAGTCGACTAGGGACATGTCTGTTGGCTGACAGGTTTCTGGATAACTACTTCAAGTCGACTTCAACTAACAACTTAGTCGACTTGACAAGGGATTAGTCGACTAGGGAACTTCTATAAGTCGACTAGAAAAATGGATTAGTCGACTTGGTTTACTGTCGGTCGACTAATTTCTCAAACAGAGAGTTGGGTCAGATTCTGGACACTTGACTAGTCGACTTGGGTTTGGATCAAGTCGACTACACATGGGATTAGTCGACTTGACTTAGGTATAAGTCGACTAATGGACCAAAGAGGTGTGTGTTTGTGTCAAGAATTTTACATGCTATTCCACATTTACAACCCACACTCTATCAACTCTTCTTGGCACATCTTGATCATGTCGGACTCTTGATTCGTCATGTGTTGAGCTCCAAATGAATTGATCTTCACAAACGTCTTCATCGAAATAGGTTCCAACATTCTCCCCCTTTTTGATGGTGACGCTTTATGTGTGCACAAGTGCTCCCCCTGCAGAAAATACGTTATATTTTCCTTCCCCTGCAGAAAATGGGTTATAACAGATAGAGAAATATTTTGTTCTCCCCCTGCAACAAATATATTAGTACATATATGCATAATTGATCTTTATCAATTTTTTATATGGTACCTGCAAGATAAACGTTAGTTGGTACCAAATATAAAGATCATATCTAACCTTTAGGACTCCAAATCCATTTAGAATTTGGTTTCCACCTATTAGTATATACATAATTGCAAGAATCACATATATCATGCATGTATGAAGCAATATATGTATTTTTATCATAAAAGCTTAAATTCTTTGGAATCCATATAAACTTACTTTTCTTAGTCTTACTTTTTATAAAAGAACTATATGGATTACTATAACATGAAGATTTTGCAATATATCCAATACCATGATTATCATGTGACAATTTCTGAAAAGATAATAAAGCATTTAAATTTTCTTTTCCTTTATTAAACTTGGTCACATTTTGCAAAAGATCTTCATATTTATTTCTGAAAACTATCATGTCTTTATCTAATATAGAAATCCTATCATTCAAAGACTTAGTTTCCATTTTCAGAAAAATGTTTTCTTTTATAAACTTCTCATTTTCAGTTTTCAAAGATGATATGGCTTTTTCAGATTCATCTTGTTGAGAATTTATAGAAGAACATTGTAATGCATAAACAGAATTTTTCTGTAAAAGTTTCTCATTTTCTTTTAACAAAACTCTGTTTTTCAGTTTTTCATTTTTCAGATTCATAAATAGTTCATTAAATGCATCAGAGAGTTCAGAAAACGATACCTCTTCATCTTCTATGGCCATGTAACATAAGTTAACATGTTCAGTGGATTCTTCTTCATCAGAAGATGAGGAATCACTGTATTCTGAAGATGCTTTGTAGTTCTTCTTCTTTCTGAACTTCTTACTCTTGTACTTTTCTTTCTTCTTGAGCAAAGGACAATCCATCTTCATATGTCCTGGTTTATCACAATTAAAACACTTAAATTTACCTTGCTTAAGAAATTTCCTGAACTTCTTTGAGAGCATTGCCATCTCCTCTTCGTCATCGTTGTCCGTGTCGGAAGATGCATGGAAGGCGAGTTCTTTCTTCTTTGAACGGTGTTGTCGTTCGTCCTTCTTCCTTTCTTCTAACTGCACTTCATATGCCATTAGATTACCGATTAGGTTTTCTAATGTCATAGTTGAGAGATCATTCGCCTCTTCAATGGCGGTTGTCTTCTTCTCCCATTCTGGTGTAAGTGTACGAAGGATCTTTCGAACTCTTTCGACTTGGGTGTAGTCCTTTCCAAGGGATGCAAGTGTATTGGTGATGTCGGTGAATCTTGTAACCATTTCGGATATGGTTTCATTCTCCTCCATTTTAAATAACTCAAACCTGTGGACAAGAATAGATATTTTAGATTCCTTAACTTTACTAGTGCCTTCATGTGTTACCTGAAGAGTATGCCAAATTTGATGTGCAGAAGCCGCTGTTGACACTCTGTTGAACTCTTCTTTGGTAAGGGCACAGAATAGAGCATTCATTGCTTTGGCGTCAAGGTTCGCGTTCTTCTTTTCATCTTCACTCCAAGTGTTGTAGTTGGTTGTAGGCTTGGTGTATGTTGCTTCTACGATGTTCCAAAGGTCGTAGTTGATCGATTGCAAGTAGATCTTCATTCTACACTTCCAATAGTTGTAGTTGGTTCCGTCAAATAGCGGTGGACACTGTGTAGAATGTCCTTCCTTGTATTGGGATGATGAGAACTCCGTTGCCATCCTTGTTGTTGACTTGTATCCACTCTGATATCAAATGTAGGATCAGAGCGTGTACTCCGGTTGTTGTTGCCTTGCACCGTTTCTGATACCAAATGTAGGATTTGGTATGGTTTTTGCCTTGAACCCCGCTCTGATACCAATTGTAGGATCGTTGAGATAAGGACTAATTGCGGAATTATGTCCTGTTGGCAACAAAGATCTAAAACACAACACAAGTTATCATAAACAGTAAACAAGAAGGATTAATCGTTAGTAAATAAATAACTTGCAAAAAGGAAAATAAATCTCAGAAATTGACAAACGCAAACAAAGAGATTTATCGTGGTTCGGTCCTTGTGACCTACATCCAGTCCCCAAGCCACTCGCTTGAGATTTTCCTTTAACCTTGATCTTGCCACCCAAAATCAATACAACATGTACACCACTTGTCGAATCCCCTTCGCCAAATGTGTACACCTTCTCTTCCACCAAGAGAACACCTTTTACCTTTGTACAACTGCGTCTACAACCAAGAAGCCTCCCGTGTACAATGGTCACCTTGTACAACTGCCTCTTCAACCAAGAAGCCTCCCGTGTATAATGAACACTTTGAGAATTACAATACTTTTCCTATAGCCTTGATACTGAATGTGTATGTGGACAAGGTACAGTATAGGAAATAATAACTTCAGAGGACTTCACAAATGGGATGTCTTTTGGTGAAGAACAGAAGTTAGGAAATCAGTTTTTCAGGTTTTCAGATTTGGCTTTTGGAAAACTGATAGAAACTCTTGGTAATTGGCCTTTGGTATAACTTCCCTATTTATAGCTGAAGACTAGGGTTAGTTAGGGAGTTATTGGTGCAATTTGAATCAAAGAAACGTTGGAAAACGTTGCACAAAAGATCAGATATCAGAAACTGTCCAACAGTCAGAAACTGCCTATAGTCGACTTGCCCTTAGAGTTAGTCGACTAGATATGGCAAATTTCCTTCTATTAGTCGACTAGGTTTAGCTAGTAGTCGACTAGGGACATGTCTGTTGGCTGACAGGTTTCTGGATAACTACTTCAAGTCGACTTCAACTAACAACTTAGTCGACTTGACAAGGGATTAGTCGACTAGGGAACTTCTATAAGTCGACTAGAAAAATGGATTAGTCGACTTGGTTTACTGTCGGTCGACTAATTTATCAAACAGAGAGTTGGGTCAGATTCTGGACACTTGACTAGTCGACTTGGGTTTGGATCAAGTCGACTACACATGGGATTAGTCGACTTGACTTAGGTATAAGTCGACTAATGGACCAAAGAGGTGTGTGTTTTGTGTCAAGGCTTTTACATGCTATTCTACATTTACAACCCACACTCTATCAACTCTTCTTGGCACATCTTGATCATGTCGGACTCTTGATTCGTCATGTGTTAGAGCTCCAAATGAATTGTTCTTCACAAACGTCTTCATCGAAATAGGTTCCAACAGATACTTCATGAAGATGTTCTCCTCCTCATGATCCGTATTACTTCATTCTTACTCGGCTTGATGATATAATGCGAACGGGGACTGAGCTCGATCCTATGGCTTATGCGTTGAATGCCTCCAAAGCAAGGTAGAACATGCAAGGGTTTCAGGTAAGTCATCAACCAAAATAGGTGAGTACTTCTTTATTTATTTCTTTTCTTTTATTGTTGTAGATTAAATCACCAACACCACATCTTCCAAATCTTTCTTTTCCAATTCATTTGTACATAGTCATTTTCTAATTTTCTCCACCTTCTCCATCTAGTGCTTTCTTTTTAACTTTAACATAGCTCTATTTTTTATTTTTATTTCTTAAAACAAAGAAGAACTTTTGTTTTTCTTCACAAAGATTTCAATAAAAACCTTGAACGCTTCTATCGCTAACCCTCCTTGTGGATCACGACCCGCATAGCCACTTGTTATCGCAGTAGAATTGAGCACTTGCACATCTTTATTCTTAGATCTGAAATTCTATATTTTGTGTGCATGTAAAGCTTCAATCAAATTTTGGCGCCGTTGCCGGGGAGGGTAACGATTTTTATTGAAATCTGTTATTTATTGAATTTTTATAACTAAAACGAATTTTTCTTCTCTGTTGCAGGTTTTAGGGCAAAAAAAGCAGAAAAAAGATTGCAGTAACATATAAGTGGTCTTGGGCCTCTGTTCCAGAAAACAGAGACCAAGTACCCTTTGAATTGCCGCGTTTGCTCGGCTTTGGCCGCGTTTTCGCGGCAAGAAAGAGTTCACTACTAACTGGCTTTTTGCAGGGCTGCTTGCTTTGCAAAATGATAGTTTTCTACAAACTTTATTTCTTATATGCCATCACCATAAGCCTGCTAATAAACCAATAGTAAAACATTTGTTGAAAAAGTTACTAAAATTGATTAGACGTTTGCATTTTAGGCACGTGTCTTTTCAATTCATTTACTTTACTGTTGAAGAGTGCTGGAGTAAGGTACGTTCGCATTGCATCTAGAATAGGACTCATCTCTTTATTGATTTATATCGCTTTGAGTGAATCTTGTTTACATATCTTGTACACTTGAACAAACAGATCTTAAGTGCATCACCCCATAACAAGATAAGGTGGGGATTTAATCACCCTTCCTTGGCCCGAAAATTAGATTCCAAGCACTCACTAACCCGAGCCTAACTAAACATGAGTAGACGTTGGCCTTAGGGACATCTCGGACTCAATTAGGAGATTATCCTAAGGGAGAAAGGTGTTAAAATTTGACTCCTGCAAAATCAGTGTCTAAGAAAGGGATTAAGAGCCGAAAGCATGAAGGTTGGTGGTTATTTAATTAAGGAACATCTTTGACAGATAACCTCCCACCAATCTTGCCCTGACCTGGCTGATTAACTTGTGGTCAAAGTCTGCATTATACCTCCCGTGGACAGTCTAACCAGTTAGGAGTCGTCTAGGTTATAAGTCTACCGTAACTTAGTTTAGAATTTTTTTCTTTTTTGTTTGTTTATTTATTTATTTTTCTTTCTTTTTGTTTGTATTCTATTGTGTGATATGGCTTATAATAACAATTTTTCCATTTTTAATAGTAATCCATATTACACACCGACTTCAATTTCGGATATTACCAACCCGGCATATCATAACTTTAACCAACCTAGTGTGCCGGATTGGTCTTATCCGAATCAATATAACCCATGTCCCTAGTCTTATAACCATAATTTTCATTATAATTTCAACTCTTCATAGGGTCAGTGGGGATTCACCTCCCCCGAGTCCAATTTTCAACTAACTTATCCTCCTTCTACACCTAGTTCACAATATTTTCAAGATTCATACTCAGTTCCACCAGTCTAAAATAGAAAACTATCAATTTTGGAAATGAGTATGCGTGAGTCCAAACAAAAATCCCAAAATCTGATGGACTCAAAATTTTACCACCAATTCCAAGACAACACTTCATCTTTTCATCAAAACAATGATCTTTCAACTATGAAAAGATGCTTGAAGCCATGACTCAGGCTCAAAACGCTCGTAATCATGACATAGATATGGTGGTCCAATTTCTACGTTCTCACTGTTAGACCAGTTCTGATGTCACTAACCATTCTGTTAGAGCCGAAGAGTCAGATTGTTTTGGAAATCACGGTTCCATTTCAGAACAATCATTTGGACTTGCCCAAACTTCAAATTTTAAAAATAATATTGACAGTTTGGCAAGTCATCCCTTTCCTGAAATCAAACTTGAAAATGAATATGATCATGAACCTCAACTTAGTGATTCAATTTTACTTCCTAATTCAATAATGACTCCGATATCTTTACCTGATTTTAATCTTTTCCCTGAGTCAACATTGGATCCTATGCCTATTCATCATGAAATTGAATCACCCATCTTTGATGATCATATCAAACTTGACCAACTTTACACTTTTGAAAGTCCTATTGACAAATTGACAAGTTCTCATTTTTATGATTTTGAACACAATGAGAAATGTGACCTAGATTCTCAAATCTATGATCCAGTTCAAATTCCCGAATCAATATTGACTCTTGTTTTGTTACCAAACTTGAGTAACATTTTAGAGTCAGTTTTGATTCCCACGCCTATCATTCTTGAACTTGAATCACCAATATTAAGTAACATTCCATTGTTGGAAAATAAATGTGGGCTTGAGTTTCAACTTCTAAACTTGGACCCGCTTCTTGAACCAATCTCGACTCCTGAACCTTTACATGACTTAAGTCACCTTCCTGAGTCGGTATTAGTTCCTGTACTTCCTGAGTCCAAGTCAATCATTCTATCTTTTCATACTCCATTCTGGGACAAGGCGGTTAACAAATTTGACTCTGAAATTAACTATGGAATTTGAAAATTAGATGGGTTTAATATTTAATA
Organism: Agave tequilana; assembly: GCA_038442645.1. NCBI lineage: Eukaryota > Viridiplantae > Streptophyta > Magnoliopsida > Asparagales > Asparagaceae > Agave > Agave tequilana. The sequence continues at coordinate 69,501 of JAVJIF010002305.1, forward strand.
AAAATTATTCATCCATATATCGTTTTAGAGGGTTATATTAGAGAGATTTCTGGTGGGTTCCTCCAAACCCCACGAAAAGTCGATTGGGCTGCATTTCGTGGACCAATCAGACCACCACCGGAACCACCTTAAGGTAACATTTTCCTTCCCTTTCTTCTTTTTCATGCATCTATGCATTAATTCATACATTGAGGACAATGCATGAGATAGGTGTGGGGGAGGGTCTAAAATAACTTTTTTTTTTATTAAAAAAAATTTAACATTTTCTTTACTTTTAAAAAACTTTTTGAAAATAGAAATAATATTTTGACAAATTTTTTATAAGAAATTAAGTTAATTTTAAGGAATAGGAAAATCCAAATTAGGATTCCTTATACTTGGCCAAAATAAGATTATTTGTTTGATTTTTTGGGTTAGGATGATAATTTGTCAAAGTAATTTAGTCTTGATCTTTACCTTAATGAAATATACACACTTCATACACTTACACACTTAGGGTTCAAAAACAAAGATTCTTATGCATTATAAAAAAAATAGAAAAAATATATCTATGAAAAATGAACAAATCTAATTATTGATTAGCTAAGAGATTTGGCCTAAGTACGCCTTGATATTTATGCGAAAGATGATTAGATAAGTTTGAGAAAAAAATATAAAATCCTCTAATTAAGCTGGGTATTTGTGCCTAATAAAGCATAAGTATTCATGCCTAAAAGTTGTTCATATAATAAAATACTTAGATTTGTGGCCTTGTTTGCTCGAGTCGTTAAGTCCTTGGGGTGTTTTCTCACCCGTGCCCTAAGACCGTTTGGTTTGGAGTCATCGATTAAAGGCTCATTACATGGGCAGATTAGAAAGCCGAATAGAACTAAGGAATAATACCATCAAAAATATATATATATAAATAAATAAGGCATAAGATTTAGAGTTAATGAACCCTTCGTCAAAATTTTCACGATCACAAGGTGCATATGACTTAGGGTAAAGTAATAGACTAGATGAGAAGTACAATTTGACTCCTTGCTTTGATTGATAACAAATTTTTGAATAGAGACTAAGTTTAGGAATGAAAAATTCAGTTTTCCTATAACTTATAGATTGCTTAAATCTTACAATTATATTTCAAATATTTTTCTCTTTCAAAATTCTTTTCAAAAATACTAACTCTATGTTTCTCTTTCTTTATGGGTTTTGTGGGTGTAATCCACTGAAAACCCTCATGAGACAAACTCGTTCTCTAAGGGAAACCTAGAGGTTTAATGGCTTGCTGCACATGCTCAGTGCAATCGCGTGACCTGCAAAAGTGGTCTAATAATCCTTAGTATAGTTTAGTTGTTTTGCTCGAGGACGAGCAAAAGATAGGTATGGGGGTGTGATTGGTCACTAATGTTGCACATTTATTATCATATTTTCATACTTATTATAGAAAAAACTCTGCATTATCTTAATTAATATTTAATTTATTTGCAAGCCCATTCCTTAAGGAAAGTGAAGAGAAATGAGCCCAAAAGCCCACCAAATTCTGAATTAAATCAGAATTAATTCGAACTCAGTGAATCAGGATAAAATTAAGAGGTTAAAAATCGGTTGAGGAGAATCCTCCCAGAATCGATCGGTTGAAGCAAAGATTAAAGGCCATTTCATTAAAATCCCAAACTTAAATGAGAAATCCAACTACAGATAAAGCCAGAACGCGAAACCGGGGAGCTCCACCAACAGGCTGTGGCCATTTGGCCACAGCAAGGCTGCGGAAACGCGGCCAAAACTGCGTTTTCATGGCTCTGTTATGGAGTTAGGGAGAGCGTTTGCTCCCCTATCTTTATCCTCACCTGTAGGTTGGGTTTTTTTGCCTATAAAAGGGCAGGATTTGCACTGAAAATGGGACGACCATGCAGAGATAGGATTTAGTCGAGTTTTCACTCTTTGTAGTTTAGGTTTTTGTTTTCTTTTTTATGTAATTGTAATTTATATGTAAGCTTAGGTTAGATTGAGATTCATGTAAGTAAGAGAGAGGCCTATGTTAAGAGTGACACTGATGTACCCTCCTCCTTTCTTCCATTGTTTCTGCAAGCAATAGAAGGTAAATCTTTTTTATGTTCGTCTCTTTACTTTTGTTTTCTTTTTCCTTTTCTCTTTCTACTTCACCTCTTTCAGTTTTGATCAGAATGCAAGTGAATCCAGACGCATAAGTATAACAATGTTTTTGTGATTGCCAATGATACTTCATGAAGATGTTCTCCTCCTCAAAATCTGTATCACTTCATTCTTGCTCGGCTTGATGATATAATGCGAACGAGGACTGAGCTCGATCCTATGGCTTATGCGTTGAACGCCTCCGAAGCCAGGTAGAACATGCAAGGGTTCTAGGTAAGTCATCAACCAAACTAGGTGAGTACTTCTTTATTTTTCTTTCTTTTCTTTTATTTTTGTAGATTAAATCACCAACACTACATCTCCCAAATCTTTCTTTTCCAACTCATTTGTACATAGTCGTTTTCTGATTTTCTTCACCTTCTCCATCTATTGCTTTCTTTTTACTTTAACATAACTCTATTTTTTATTTTCATTTCTTAAAACAAGAAGAACTTTCATTTTTCTTCTCAAAGATTTCAATAAAAAACTTGAACGCTTCTATCACTAACCCTCATTGTGGATCACGACCCGCATAGCCACTTGCAATGGCGGTAGAATTGAGCACTTGCACATCTTTATTCTTAGATCTGAAATTATGTATTTTGTGTGCAGGTAAAGCTTCAATCAGACCAGTTCTGATGTCGCAACCATTCTGTTAGAGCTGAAGAGTCATGCTGTTTTGGAAAACAAGGTTCCATTTCAGCACAATCATTTGAACTTGCCCAAACTCCAAATTTTGAAAGTGACATTGATAGTTTGGCAAGTTAACCTTTCCTGAAATTAAATTTGAGAATGAATATGATCATTAACCTCAACTCAGTGATTCAATTCTACTTGCTGATTCAATTATAACTCCGGTATCTTCACCAGATTTCAATCTTTTTCCCCGAGTCAATATTGGATCATGTGCCAATTCATAATGAAATTGAATCGCCCATCTTTGATGATCATCATATTGAACTTGACCAATTTCATATATTTAAAAGTCCCATTAAAAATTAGCAAGTTCTCATTTTTATGAAATTGAGCTCAATGAGAAATGTGACCTAGATTTTTAATTTTGTGATCCAGTTTAAATTCCCGAATCAATATTTACTCCTATTTTGTTACCCTACTTGAGTAATATTTTAGAGTCAGTTTTGATTCCCACACCTGTCATTCTTGAACTTAAATCACCAATATTAAGTCACATTCCATTATGAAAAAATGAATGTGGACTTCCTGAACCAATCTCTACTCCTGAACCTTTACTTGACTTAAGTCACTTTTCTGAGTCGGTATTAGCTCCCATACTTCCTATGTCCAAGTCAAACATTCTATCTTTTCACACTCCATTTTAGGACAAGGCGGTTGACAAAATTAACTCTGAAATTAATTATGGAATTTGAAAATTAGATGTGATTAAATTTTTAATAAAAATCGTTCATATATACATCATTTTAGTGAGTTATATAAGAGAGATTTCTGGTGGGTTCCTCAGAACGCTATGAAAAGTCGATTTGGCCTCATTTCGTGGACCAATCAGACCACCACCAGAACCACCACCTTATGGTAGTATTTGTTGGCCCAAAGGCCTTCCACTCTAATTTTGATGATGATCAACTCATGTAGTTATGTTTACTAATACTCTTGTGATTTTAAGTTTCAGATCATTAGCAAGATATTAGTTTGGTGATAGCTTCAACAAGAGGTGTTTGGAAGCTTATCATGGTGATTCCGGTGCCAAAGCTTAAAGATCATACCTTTGCACTCTGTGGATCGCGTTTGGGAGCAAGTCATCTTGAAGATAGAAGATCATCAAGAAGACTTAGGTATCCTAATTTAGATAGTGTGTTTTTAAATCCATTTGTGAAGCTTAGTTTAGTTGATATGCTCAAGTGCACATACACACACATTTTGGTTTTGATATGTGTTTTCATGAATAGTTTGATCAAAATAAGTTTTCTTAGTTCATATGTATAGTAGATATATTCTTTTATACATACATGCTTAAACTTCCTAGATAAACTTATTTTGGCATTCCTTTTCATGTATTGAAAATCAAGTTTGATAAAAATATAAGATTTGGTTTTTGGTAAAAATGATAAGAAACAAAATGGTTTCATATGCTTGATATTTGAGTAGAAATATTTATCACTTGTTTATACATCAATGCAATAAGATAAAACTATTTTTGGGTATTTTTAAAAGACCTAAAAAGATTTTTCAAAAATATTTTAACATGTTTTTCTGACCCTGTTCTGTGACTGACAGGCCAGGTCGGTCGACCGGAACGGTCGACCGCACCATGGGCCGGTCGACCCTTAGGGTCGACCGACATACACAGACTTGTGCACGTCTGGCTGGCACAGGACCGGTCGTCCGGGTCTGAGAGCAGAGCTCTCTGTTTGTTTGGGTCGACCGGGCGATCGACCGGGTTTGCCCAACGGTCATATTTTTGACCGTTGGCGGTCGACCGCCAGGCCTGACAGGCTGCCACATCAGCCTAACGGCTAGTTTTCTGATGGGCCTATATAAACCCCATCTCATTGGGTTTTTGGCTATGATTTTCAAGCTACATTTTCTAGTGTTTTTAAAGTGTTTAAAACAAGTTTTTCAAAAGGTTTAAGAGCTTCAAGAGATCAATTTTATTTGTTTTAGAGTATTTGGAAAAATCAAAGAAAATAGGATTTGGGATATTTGTGTTGATTTTCATTCTCTATCATTTGCAAGAAGTTTCCCAAGTATTTTTCTTTGTGTTTTTGTTTTCCAAAACTCTAGTTTTTCCACACTTGACCTATCTTCTATCCTAATCTATTAGGATCTTGTTTTGTGAAAAAGAGGAAAGAAAAGAGAGTTTGTGGTTTTGGAACCACTTGTTGTAAACACCCTTATTCTTGTTGTATCCCTCTTTGGTAGAGGTGATCGGGTGATTGGGTTGCTCCCTCTTTGGTAGAGGTGGAGTTTGGTTTGTATCCCTCAAGTGTGAGGTGATTGAGTTTGGTTGTAAACCTCTTCGGTAGAGGTGGTTGTTGTTGGTTGTTGGCCTAAGTGGAGGTTGTTGTATTGAGAGAGGAGTTTGGTACTCCTTGTGTTGTAACAAATCCTCTTTGGTAGAGGTTCCCTCGGTGGGAGATAGTGGATTAGAAATCCTACACGGTGGTGTAGGCGGGGATGTAGAGCTAGGGGCTCGAACCTCGAAACATATCTTGGCCTTTGCGTTTGATCCAATATCTCTCAACTCTCTCTCTCTCTTTATATTTGTGCAAAGCATCATTCTTTCATAGCATCATATCTATTGGGTTGGTGCTTGCATTTGTTGCCTCGCATTATTTCATATTGCTATATCCTTATTTGCTTGGCTTGCTTGTGTGTGTGCCTAACTTATACTTAACCACAAGAGCTTCAAATAGCACCTCAACCCATTCAAGGGGAATCAAGAGGAGTTACTCTAGAGCCCTTCATGGGAAATTCGGCTACACTTGTGTGTTGTATTAAGTTTGTGCAATAATTTGCATTAGCTTCCGCATTTAGCTCATTTAGTTTCTAGATTAGCATTTACACCTATTCACCCCCCTCTAGGTGTTTTTCAATTGGTATCAGAGCTAGTGCTCCTGATACATAGGCTTAACATCCTAGGAGTGAGATCCATTGCTTGCTAATCTTGTTTGCATTTGTTTGCTTGTTTGCACACATATAGTTTATACCATGGACTTCATGACCCCACCTAGCTTTGACCCTTCCAACATTGATATTTGAAAGTATAGGATGTCCATGTATTTGAAAACCCTAGGCTTGCATGTCTTTCTTGCCGCTACCAAGAAATGCTATCTTGGTAATGTTAATCATATAGGGGCCAATGCACTAGCCCTTGAGGCTATTAGAAGCACATTACCTAAAGATTATCTTATGTGTGTTTCTAACATTGATTCCGCTTTTGCAGTGTGGAATCTATTGTCAACAACCACCTCTGAGCTTCAAGTACAAATCCAAGAAGAGGAATCTAGTGGAGAATCCGAATCACAATGCTTCATAGTCCAAGGGATGACTCCCTTGAGGTACAATCGGAAACCCACTTAGATAGTGATGATTGCTTTAGTTCTTCATGTGATAATTTTGATGCCCATGCTTTGAATGAAGAACTATCTATTGTGTGTGAAAAATTAATAGAAAAACATAAATTTTTAAAAGAAAAGTCTAGGCATTAATAATGAAAATAAAAATTTGATTGCTAGACTTGATATTGTTTTGCAAGAAAAAGAGGAGATCTCTAATGAAAGGGATTCATTGAAATCTCAACTTGATCTTGCACTTAAAGAAAACGAATTTTTAAAATCTAAAAATGATTGTGAAACACTTTTGAAGAAAAATGAAACTTTAATTTCAAAAGTTGAATTTGTTTTAAAAGAGAATGTTGCTTTGAAAAATAAAATTATTTCTATTTCAAATGAATTGGATATTTGTTTGAAGAAAAATGAGATTTTGAAAAATAAAATTGATTCACATGTTTGCCATGCTAGTGTAGCTTCTTCATCTAGTCTACCTAATGCATGTACCTCTTCTTCTAGGATTAATGATGATATTTGTTTACTAAAGAAGAGTGTAGATTGTTTGGGCTCCACTTTGAGCCATTGTGCCATGAACCATACACGCTTGGAAACCTTGGTTCGAAAGAAACAAGTTCCATCTTTTGTGCATGCACACCCTCCATGGCATACACATGCTCCTCACGGACACCATCATCACAAGTATGCTCATGTGTACACTTGTACACATTGTGGTCATAAGGCCACCTTGCTAAGTTTTGCTATGATAGATTACATACTCCAAAGTTTGCAAATAAGTTTATTTGGGTTAGAGAAGGGACTAACCCCCATGGACCCAAAAGAGTTTGGGTATCAAAGACCACCCCTAAGAATTTTGATGTAGGTGTGGGCTCTCACATGACGTGAGAGTGATGGCTGATTGGTCGCTAATGTTGCATATTTAATATCATATTTTCATGCTTATTTTAGAATAAAAGCCTGCATTGTCCTAATTAAATGTTGAATTTATTTGCAGGCCCATTCTTTAAGGAGATGAAGAGAAATGAGCCCAAAGCCCACCAAAATTCTGAATTAAATCAGAATTAATTCACACTCAGTAAATCAGGGAAAAATCAAGAGGTTGAAAACTGGTTGAGAAGAATCCTCTCAGAATCGATCGTTGAAGCAAAGATCAAGCAAGTTTGATTCAGATTCTGACTGGATACATTTTAGTATTCGAATCATAACTTTTGCTACAGAATCTCAATTCTGATGATTCAAGATGATCCAGAAAGCAGACTGACAGAGCTACAACTCTTATGTTGGTCATTATTTCTAATTCAGTCAGTTGTTAAGTGATATTCAGCAATCAACAAGCCAACAAACAGCAGATCAGAACTGAATATCCACCTCTACCCCCTCCATTTCTCCTATAAATACCTGCACTCAAAGGCAAAAGGAGGACCATGCAGAGATAGGACTTAGCCAAGCTTTTCATTTCTAGGTTTAGGTTTTTAGCCTTTCTTTTTATGTAATTTTAGTTTTCATTTATGTAATTCAGAGGAGATCGACTTTCATCGAAGAACAAGACTGAAGCTTGAGCTGGAGTGACACCGGTGTAAGACTTAGGTAAATATTTGTTTTATTTTCTTTTTCATTTCTGTAAATTAAATCACCACATCTTCCAACTATTTCTTCTCCACTCACTCCATTTGTACATAGTCGCTTTTAGTGTTTTCTGAATTTTCCAACTTCTTCATCCTCCATTTTTTTTCTAACTTTAAGATAACTTTCTTTTTCTTTTTCATAACTAAAACAGAGAAGAACCTTCGTTTTATTTTCTTAAAAGATTTCAATAAAGAACTGTAACGCTTCCATCGCAAACCCTCCTTGTGGATCACGACCCGCATAGCCACTTGCTATAGCGGAAGAATTGAGCACTTGCACAAGTTTATTATTAGATCTGAAATTTCGTATTTTTTGTGCAGGTTTTTGCCTCAATCAAATTTTGGCGCCGTTGCCGGGGAGGGTAACATGTTTTTTATTGAAATCTGAAGTTTTTTTTTTTTGAAATCTGAATTTTTTTAGAGCTAAACGAATTTTCTTCTCTGTTGCAGGTTCAGGGCAAGAAAAGTAGAAATAAAGGATTGCAGAAACATATAAGTGGTCTTGGGTCTTTGTTCCAAAAAAACAGAGACCAAGGACCCTCTAAATTGCCGCGCTTTCGTGGCTTTTGCCGTGTTTTCGCGGCAAGGAGGAGTGCACTACTAACCATCTTTTTGCAGGGCAGCTTGCTTTGCAAAATTCTAGCTTTCTGCAACTCTATTTTCTTTTATATGCCATAACATAAACCTGCTAATAATCAACAGTAAAAGATTCGTTGAAAGTTAAAAATTGATTAGACATTTGCATTCTAGGCACAAGTCTTTTCAATTCTTTTACTTTACTGTTGAAGAGAGCTGGAGACAAGGTATGTATGCATAGCATATAGTTTAGGAAACATTCTTGGGTGATTTTGCTTTTGAATGCTACTTTTCTATATCTTGCACACTTGCACGAATCAATTCTAAGGGCAAAACCCAAATCTAGATAAGGTGGGGATTTGATCACCCTTCCTTAGCCCAAAACCATCTCCAAGCACTCACTAACCCAAGCCTAACTTAAAATGAGTAGACGTTGGCCCTAGGGACATCTCGGACTCAATTAGGAGATTATCCTAAGGGGGAAAAATGTTGGAATCTAACTCCTGCAAAATCAGTGTCTAGGAAAGGGATTGAGGGCCGAAAGCCCGAAGGTTGGTGGTTATTTAATTAAGGAACGTCTTTGACGGAAAACCTCCCACCAACCTTGCCCTGACCTGGCTGATTAGCTTGTGGTTAAAGTCTACATTAGACCTCCCGTGGACAGTCTAACCAGTTAGGAGTCGTCTAGGTCCTAAGTCTACCCTAACTTAGGCTAGAATTTTTTCTTTTTTGTTTGTTTATTTGTTTGTTTTTTCTTTGTTTGTATTCTATTGTGTGATATGGACTATAATAATAATATTTTCAACTACAATAATAATCCATATTACACACCGACTTCATTTTCGGATATTACCAACCCGGCATATCATAACTTTGACCAACCTAGTGTGCCGGATTGGTCTTATCCGAATCAATATGACCCATACCCCCCATCTAATAACTATAATTTCCATAATAATTTCAACTCTTCACCGAGTCAGTGGGGATTCACCTCCCCCGAGCATAATTTCCAACCACCTTGCCCTCCTTCTCCACCCAGTCCACACTATGTGCAAGATTCATACTCAGTTCCACCCGTCCAAAATAGGAAACCATCAATTATGGAAATGAGTATGCGTGAGTCCAAACACAAATCCCAAAATCTGATGGACTCACAATTTCACTACCACTTCCAAGACAATTCTTCATCTTTTCATCAAAACAATGAACCTATCAACTATGAAAAGATGCTTGAAGCCATGACTCAGGCTCAAAACACTCGTAATCGTGACATAGATATGATGGTCGAATCTCTACGTTCCCACCGTCCTGATGTCACTAACTATTCTGTTAGAGCCGAAGAGTCATGTAGTTTTGGAAATCAAGATTCCATTTCAGAACAACCACTTGAACTTGCCCAAACTCCAAATTTTGAAAAAGATATTGATAGTTTAGCAAGTTTTCCTTTTCTTGAAATAGAACTTGAGAATGAATATGATCTTGAACCCCAACTTAGTGATTCAATGCTTCTTCCTGATTCAATAATGACTCCGGTATCTTCACCTGATTTCGATCTTTTCCCCGAGTCAACATTGGATCCTGTACCAATCCATAATGAAATTGAATCACCCATCTGTGAGAATCATATTGAACTTGACCAATTATACACTCTTGAAGATCCTATTGACAAATTGGCAAGTTCTCAATTTTTTGATATTGAAGTCAATGAGATATGTGACCTAAATTCTCATATCTGTGATCCAGTTCAACTTTCTGAATCAATCTTGACTCCTGTTGTGTTACCAAACTTGAGTAATGTTTTAGAGTCAGTTTTGATTCCTCCACCTATCATTCATGAACTGGAATCACCCACATTAAGTCACATTCCATTGTTAGAAAATACATGTGGACTGGAGTTTCAACTTCTTGACTTGGACCCAATTTCTGAACCTATTTCGACTCCTGAACCTTTACTTGACTTAAGTCACCTTCCTGAGTCGGTATTAGTTCCTGTCCTTCCTGAGTCCAAGTCAACTGTTCTATTCTGGGACGAGGTGGTTGACAAATTTGACTCCGAAATCAATTATGGAATTTGGAAATTAGATGGGGTTAAATTTTTAATAAAACTTCTTAATGGAGTTATCTTTTTAATGGGTTATATTAAAGATATTTCTGGTGGGTTCCTCCGAGACCCAAGAAAAGTTGATTGGGCCATGTTTCGTGGACCAATCAGACCACCACCGGAACCACCACCTTAAGGTAACATTTTCCTTCCCTTTCGTCTTTTTCATGCATCTATGCATTAATTCATACATTGAGGACAATGCATGAGATAGGTGTGGGGGAGGGTCTAACATAACTTTTCTTTTTGTTTAAAAAAAAATTGACATTTTTCTTTACTTTTAAAAACTTTTTGAAAAATAGAAACAATATTTTTACTTATTTTTGTAAGAAATTAAGTTAATTTTAAGGAATAGGAAAATTCAAATTAGGATTTCTTATACTTGGTCAAAATAAGATTATTTGTTTGATTTTTAGGGTTAGGAAGATAATTTGTCAAAGTAATTTAGTCTTGATCTTTACCTTGATGAAATATGCACACTTCATATACTTACACACTTAGGTTCAAAAACAAAGATTCTTATGCCTTATAAAAAAAAGAAAAGAAAAAAAAAGATAAAGATAAACAAATCTAATTATTGATTAGCTAGGTGCTTTGGCCTAAGAAAGCCTTAGTATTTATGTGAAAGATGATTAGATAAGTTTGAAAAATATATAAAAAAAATCCTCTGATTAAGCTGGGTATTTGTGCCTAATAAAGCATAAGTATTCACGCCTAAAAGAGGTTCATATAATAAAATCCTTAGTTTTGTGGCCTTGTTTGCTCGAGTCCTTAAGTCCTAGGGGTGTTTTCTCACCTGGTGCCCTAAGACCGTCTGGTTTGGGAGTCATCGATTAAAGGCTCGTTACATGGGCAGATTAGAAAGCCTAAACTAAGGAATAATACCACCAAAAATATATATATATATAAATAAATAAGGCATAAGAGTTAGAGTTAATGAACCCTTAGTTAAAATTTTCACAGTCACAAGTGCATATGACTTAGGGTAAAGTAATAGACGAGATGAGAAGTACAATTTGACTCCTTACTTTAATTTGATAACAAATTTTTGAATAGAGATTAAGTTTAGGAATGAAAAATTCATTTTTCCTATAACTTATAGATTGCTTAAATCTTACAATTATATGTCAAATATTTTTTCTCTTTCAAAATGCTTTTCGAAAATACTAACTCTTTATTTCCCTTTCTTTATGGATTTTGTGGGTGCAATCCGCTGAAAACCCTCACGAGACAAAACTCGTCCTCTAGGGGTAACCTAGAGGTTTAACGGCTTGTTGCACATGCTCAGTGCAATCGCGTGACCTGCGAAAGTGGTCTAATAATCCTTAGTATAGTTTAGTTGTTTTGCTCGAGGACGAGCAAAAGATAGGTATGGGGGTGTGATTGGTCGCTAATGTTGCATATTTAATATCATATTTTCATACTTATTTTAGAATAAAAGCCTGCATTGTCCTAATTAAATGTTGAATTTATTTGCAGGCCCATTCTTTAAGGAGATGAAGAGAAATGAGCCCAAAGCCCACCAAAATTCTGAATTAAATCAGAATTAATTCACACTCAGTAAATCAGGGAAAAATCAAGAGGTTGAAAACTGGTTGAGAAGAATCCTCTCAGAATCGATCGGTTGAAGCAAAGATCAAGCAAGTTTGATTCAGATTCTGACTGGATACATTTTAGTATTCGAATCATAACTTTTGCTACAGAATCTCAATTCTGATGATTCAAGATGATCCAGAAAGCAGACTGATAGAGCTACAACTCTTATGTTGGTCATTATTTCTAATTCAGTCAGTTGTTAAGTGATATTCAGCAATCAACAAGCCAACAAACAGCAGATCAGAACTGAATATCCACCTCTACCCCCTCCATTTCTCCTATAAATACCTGCACTCAAAGGCAAAAGGAGGACCATGCAGAGATAGGACTTAGCCAAGCTTTTCATTTCTAGGTTTAGGTTTTTAGCCTTTCTTTTTATGTAATTTTAGTTTTCATTTATGTAATTCAGAGGAGATCGACTTTCATCGAAGAACAAGACTGAAGCTTGAGCTGGAGTGACACCGGTGTAAGACTTATTTCTTTTCTTTGATTGTAATGAAATCAAATCGATGTTCTTTTTGTGTATGTATTTCTTTTTAGTCTTCTTCTTCTTCTTTTCTATTTTACCTTTCTTTTTGGTACAACTGTCTTCCAAGTGAGTCTAAAAGCGTCGAAAGAGCCTTGCCTTTGCGAGTGCCACCGATAGCTCATGACGATGGAATTGTGAGTCTCTCCGTATCATTTCATGCTTGCGTATCTTGATGATGTAATGTGGAAGAGACCAACACTCGACTCTTATGGGCTATGCGCTAATTGCCTCCAATTCAAGGTAACATCGAAGCTAAGAACTCAAGGTAAGCTTTTGGTTAAAAGAAGGTAAATATTTGTTTTATTTTCTTTTTCATTTCTGTAAATTAAATCACCACATCTTCCAACTATTTCTTCTCCACTCACTCCATTTGTACATAGTCGCTTTTAGTGTTTTCTGAATTTTCCAACTTCTTCATCCTCCATTTTTTTTCTAACTTTAAGATAACTTTCTTTTTCTTTTTCATAACTAAAAACAGAGAAGAACCTTCGTTTTATTTTCTTAAAAGATTTCAATAAAGAACTGTAACGCTTCCATCGCAAACCCTCCTTGTGGATCACGACCCGCATAGCCACTTGCTATAGCGGAAGAATTGAGCACTTGCACAAGTTTATTATTAGATCTGAAATTTCGTATTTTTTGTGCAGGTTTTTGCCTCAATCAATGGCACCTTGGAGTGGGTGCATTCCGTACTTAAAGGAGATCAATTGGATGCATCACTTTCAAGGGAAGTTTAGTGGAAAGGACCACCATGTTTTGGAGACAAGGAGAGTTGCCTTCTAGGTTTTGGTAACAATTTCTAACTCCTTATTATTGTTTACACACTTTCATATTCATTTGTTTTATAGCATGTTTTCATTATCTATGGATTAGTATGTACATGCCTTGTTTATTAGATCCTTGACATACATGTACAGTATTTGAGACACACTTGCTTATATGAACCCATATTTAGTGTTCTCACCTTTTGTTTAGTTATAATGTACATCATGAATCTAATACATGTGAATTTACATAGTAATCATGTTTTAGTTTTCTCATGATGATTTTTTTATGCTTTATGTGGTATAAACTAGTTTAGATGTAGATTTTATCAAAACTTGCATGTATGCATGTACACATAGTGAGAACAAATTGACTTTTATATGTTTGCACTTCATGCTCATTTTTACCCACTATATGCACATGTATAAGCTAGTTTTGATGATTCCTTCATTTATACTTGCTATGCCTATTTTCATGTTTTTACTTCATGTATATGTATTTTGAATTCAAACCTAATAAATATACATGTATACCCATGAGTCTTTTGCCTTCATACAAATACTTTTAATAGACTCGTTTACGGTTGGGATATGTATGTATATTGTTAAATTTGGATGAATCATACATATACCTAGAAGTTTGATAAAAGAATTTTTGATGAATCTTTGCATGTTTTATATAGCAAAATTCGTGTTTGGTTTGATTCTTCATGTCTTGAATATATGTTTAGATGGTAGTTTTCATTAAGACTAGGATTTATACTTGTACATAGAATGGGCTACAACAAATCTATATATGTTTGGGATTGAATGCTTGTTTGTTCCCATTAGATGTGCTAGTATAGTCTAGTTTTGATGATTCATACATTTTAAACTTGTATTCCATTTTTGGTATTTGTTTTTATGATTATGAGTTTTTCATTTCATGTATATGTGTATTTTGCCAAATTTGAAGATATACATGTATACCCCTTGAGTCATTTGCCTTTCATGCAAATATCTATTATGAACTCAAAGTGTGTTTAAGGGATATGTATGTATACTTCTTGTGTTGACGAATCATACATATACCTTGAAAAGAATTGGTATCAAATTGTTTTAATGAAAAACTAAATTTTCATACTTTTCATGCTTTTCATGTTTTCTTTGAATTGGTATTTAAACTTCATGTATATGTTTATCTTGTCCAAACTATTAGATATACATGAACATCCTTTTTTGAGCCACGTGCCTTCATGCATATATCCTTGTGGACTCGTTTGTATCTTGGATATGTATGTATAATTTGGTTTGTATTAGACATACATATGCCTTGAAAATTAAATAATATTAATTTTTAGTTTTCTTGTTTAAAGGAATAATTGAACTTAATTGAACAAATTTTCATGATTGTGATCTCCATACTTGACTTGTACACTCACATTTATTATTTGCTCATGTTTTGTTTTCATGAGACATTTTTATGCTTAATTGGATTAGAGTGTTGATTATCATGTGGATTTCATTTTTATGAAAAATGATTTGTATTTATTCCTTGCTTGAAGGATTTCGTACTAGTTAACAAAACTTTTCATTTTAACTAGTTCGTATTCTTCGTTATAATATGAGATATACACTTGACCTATTCTTTCAATTGGTATCATTGAACACTTTCAATTGATATCAATTTTGATTTTTTTTTTTGTATACTCATATATGTTTTGTATATGTATGCTTACTCTTTCAAGAATATCAATGTCAATTGGTATCTAACTTTCATACATATATATCTTTATGCTAAGCTTGAAAAATTTCTAATGTTTGATTTGTTTTCAATTGGTATTTTAACAAGCTTATGCATATGTTTAGTTGGTATTTCATAAAGGGGGAGAAAATTTGATGTTGTCTTTCAATTGGTATTTGATTCCCACTCCCTTGCTTTATGTTAAAATTTAATTTCATTGGTATCAATATGCAATTCTTTGTCATATCTTTAATTGGTATCATATTGTTTGATTGAACCCCTTCTTAACATTATGATAGTTTTAGACAAAAAGGGGAGCCATCTTCCTTCATTGTCTCTTTGTATTTAAAAAGGGGAGAAGATTTTGTATTGTTTAGAATGTCTTCTTGATCTTTTTGTTTTTGACAAAAAGGGGGAGACAAATTTGTGTTTTATGCTCTTACCCCTTTGTTGATGATTGACAAAAAAGGGAGAAGTATTTGTGTTTTGTTTATTATATATGCATGTCTTCCTTGCTAAAGGGGGAGAAAGATTTTGAGGTTTATATATGCATGCTTACATTTTTGCATATATGATGTTTTAATTGGTATCTAGAGCATGGTTTATTTTTAATATTTCATTGGTATCTAGAGCATCTTGTTTAATTGTTTATATGCATTGTCATTCATTGCATATTTATTGTTTATTTGTTTATGCATGAGTTAAGGGGGAGCTTCTTTGAAGCTTAACTTTAATCCATGCATATATAACTCCATGAGTTTTGTCATCAACAAAAAGGGGGAGATTGTTGGCCCAAAGGCCTTCCACTCTAGTTTTGATGATGATCAACTCATGTAGTTATGTTTACTAATAATCTTGTGATTTTAAGTTTCAGATCATTAGCAAGATATTAGTTTGGTGATAGCTTCAACAAGAGGTGTTTGGAAGCTTATCATGGTGATTCCGGTGCCAAAGCTTAAAGATCATACCTTTGCACTCGGTGGATCGCGTTTGGGAGCAAGTCATCTTGAAGATAGAAGATCATCAAGAAGACTTAGGTATCCTAGTTTAGATAGTGTGTTTTTAGATCCATTTGTGAAGCTTAGTATAGTTGATATGCTCAAGTGCACATACACACACATTTTGGTTTTGATATGTGTTTTCATGAATAGTTTGATCAAAACAAGTTTTCTTAGTTCTTATGTATAGTAGATATATTCTTTTATACATACATGCTTAAACTTCCTAGATAAACTTATTTTGGCATTCCTTTTCATGTATTGAAAAATAAAGTTTGATAAAATACAAGATTTGGTTTTTGGTAAAAATGATAAGAAACAAAAATGGTTTCATATGCTTGATATTTGAGTAGAAATATTTATCACTTGTTTATACATCAATGCAATATGATAAAACTATTTTTAGGTATTTTTACAAGACCTAAAAAGATTTTTCAAAAATATTTTAACATGTTTTTCTGACCCTGTTCTGTGACTGACAGGCCAGGTCGGTCGACCGGAACGGTCGACCGCACCATGGGCCGGTCGACCCTTAGGGTCGACCGACGTGCACAGACTTGTGCACGTCTGGCTGGCACAGGAGCGGTCGACCAGGTCTGAGAGCAGAGCTCTCTGTTTGTTTGGGTCGACCGGGCGGTCGACCGGGTTTGCCCAACGGTCGTATTTTTGACCGTTGGCGGTCGACCGCCAGGCCTGACAGGCTGCCACATCAGCCTAACGGCTAGTTTTCTGATGGGCCTATATAAACCCCATCTCATTGGGTTTTTGGCTATGATTTTCAAGCTACATTTTTCAGTGTTTTTAAAGTGTTTAAAACAAGTTTTTCAAAAGGTTTAAGAGCTTCAAGAGATTAATTTTATTTGTTTTAGAGTATTTGGAAAAATCAAAGAAAATAGGATTTGGGATATTTGTGTTGGTTTTCATTCTCTATCATTTGCAAGAAGTTTCCCAAGTATTTTTCTTTGTGTTTTTGTTTTCCAAAACTCTAGTTTTTCCGCACTTGAGCTATCTTCTATCCTAATTATTAGGATCTTGTTTTATGGAAAAGAGGAAAGAAAAGAGAGTTTGTGGTTTTGGAACCA
The DNA here is from genome assembly GCA_038442645.1 of Agave tequilana. NCBI lineage: Eukaryota > Viridiplantae > Streptophyta > Magnoliopsida > Asparagales > Asparagaceae > Agave > Agave tequilana. The sequence continues at coordinate 86,674 of JAVJIF010002305.1, forward strand.
CTTGTTGTAAACACCCTTATTCTTGTTGTATCCCTCTTAGGTAGAGGTGATCGGGTGATTGGGTTGCTCCCTCTTTGGTAGAGGTGGAGTTTGGTTTGTATCCCTCAAGTGTGAGGTGATTGAGTTTGGTTGTAAACCTCTTCGGTAGAGGTGGTTGTTGTTGGTTGTTGGCCTCGGTGGAGGTTGTTGTATTGAGAGAGGAGTTTGGTACTCCTCGTGTTGTAACAAATCCTCTTTGGTAGAGGTTCCCTCGGTGGGAGATAGTGGATTAGAAATCTTACACGGTGGTGTAGGCGGGGATGTAGAGCTAGGGGCTCGAACCTCGAAACATATCTTGGCCTTTGCGTTTGATCCAATATCTCTCAACTCTCTCTCTTTATATTTGTGCAAAGCATCATTCTTTCATAGCATCATATCTATTGGGTTGGTGCTTGCATTTGTTGCCTTGCATTATTTCATATTGCTATATCCTTATTTGCTTGGCTTGCTTGTATGTGTGCCTAACTTATACTTAACCACAAGAGCTTCACATAGCACCTCAACCCATTAAGGGGAATCAAGAGGAGTTAGTCCAGAGCCCTTCACGGGGAATTCGGCTACACTTGTGTGTTGTATTAAGTTTGTGCAATAATTTGCATTGGCTTCCGCATTTAGCTCATTTAGTTTCTAGATTAGCATTTACACCTATTCACCCCCCTCTAGGTGTTTTTCAATTGGTATCAGAGCTAGTGCTCCTGATACTTAGGCTTAACATCCTAGGAGTGAGATCTGTTGCTTGCTAATCTTGATTGCATTTGTTTGCTTGTTTGCACACATATAGTTTATACCATGGACTTCATGACCCCACCTAGCTTTGACCCTTCCAACATTGATATTTGGAAGTATAGGATGTCCATGTATTTGAAAACCCTAGGCTTGCATGTCTTTCTTGCCGCTATCAAGAAATGCTATCTTGGTAATGGTAATCATATAGGAGCCAATGCACTAGCCCTTGAGGCTATTAGAAGCACATTACCTAAAGATTATCTTATGTGTGTTTCTAACATTGATTCCGCTTTTGCAGTGTGGAATCTATTGTCAACAACCACCTCCGAGCTTCAAGTACAAATCCAAGAAGAGGAATCTAGTGGAGAATCCGAATCAAAATGCTTCATGGTCCAAGGGAATGACTCCCTTGAGGTACAATCGGAAACCCACTTAGATAGTGATGATTGCTCTAGTTCTTCATGTGATAATTTTGATGCCCATGCTTTGAATGAAGAACTATCTATTGTGTGTGAAAAATTGATAAAAAAACATAAAATTTTGAAAAAGAAAAGTCTAGGCATTAATAATGAAAATAAAAATTTGATTGCTAGACTTGATGTTGTTTTGCAAGAAAAAGAGGATATCTCTAATGAAAGGGATTCATTGAAATCTCAACTTGATCTTGCACTTAAAGAAAACGAATTTTTAAAATCTAAAAATGATTGTGAAACACTTTTCAAGAAAAATGAAACTTTAACTTCAAAAGTTGAATTTGTTTTAAAAGAGAATGTTGCTTTGAAAAATAAAATTATTTCTATTTCAAATGAATTGGATGTTTGTTTGAAGAAAATGAGATTTTGAAAAATAAAATTGATTCACATGTTTGCCATGCTAGTGCAGCTTCTTCATCTAGTCTACCTAATGCATGTACCTCTTCTTCTAGGATTAATGATAATATTTGTTTACTAAAGAAGAGTGTAGATTGTTTGGGCTCCACTTTGAGCCATTGTGCCATAAACCATACTCGCTTGGAAACCATGGTTCGAAAGAAACAAGTTCCATCTTTTGTGCATGCACACCCTCCATGGCATACACATGCTCCTCACGGACACCATCATCACAAGTATGCTCATGTGTACACTTGTACACATTGTGGTCATAAGGGCCACCTTGCTAAGTTTTGCTATGATAGATTACATACTCTAAATTTAGCAAATAAGTTTGTTTGGGTTAGAGAAGGGACTAACCCCCATGGACCCAAAAGAGTTTGGGTACCAAAGACCACCCCTAAGAACTTTGATGTAGGTGTGGGCTCTCACATGACGTGAGAGTGATGGCACCTTGGAGTGGGTGCATTCCGTACTTAAAGGAGATCAATTGGATGCATTACTTTCAAGGAAAATTTGGTGGAAAGGACCACCATGTTTTGGAGACAAGGAGAGTTGCCTTCTAGGTTTTGGTAACAATTTCTAACTCCTTATTATTGTTTACATGCTTTCATATTCATTTGTTTTATAGCATGTTTTCATTGTCTATGGATTAGTATGTACATGCCATGTTTATTAGATCCTTGACATACATGTATAGTATTTGAGACACACTTGCTTATATGAACCCATATTTAGTGTTCTCACCTTTTGTTTAGCTATAATGTACATCATGAATCTAATACATGTGAATTTACATAGTAATCATGTTTTAGTTTTCTCATGATGATTTTTTTTTATGCTTTATGTGGTATAAACTAGTTTAGATGTAGATTTTATCAAAACTTGCATGTATGCATGTACACATAGTGAGAACAAATTGACTTTTATATGTTTACACTTCATGCTCATTTTTACCCACTATATGCACATGTATAAGCTAGTTTTGATGATTCCTTCATTTATACTTGCTATGCCTATTTTCATGTTTTTACTTCATGTATATGTATTTTGAATTCAAACCTAATAAATATACATGTATACCCATGAGTTTTTTGCCTTCATACAAATACTTTTAATAGACTCGTTTACGGTTGGGATATGTATGTATATTGTTAAATTTGGATGAATCATACATATACCTAGAAGTTTGATAAAAGAATTTTTGATGAATCTTTGCATGTTTTATATAGCAAAATTCGTGTTTGGCTTGATGCTTCATGTCTTGAATATATGTTTAGATGTTAGTTTTCATTAAGACTAAGATTTATACTTGTACATAGAATGGGCTACAAACAAATCTATATATGTTTGGGATTGAATACTTGTTTGTTCCCATTAGATGTGCTAGTATAGTCTAGTTTTGATGATTCATACATTTTAAACTTGTATTCCATTTTTGGTATTTGTTTTTATGATTATAAGTTTTTCATTTCATGTATATGTGTATTTTGCCAAATTTGAAGATATACATGTATACCCCTTGAATCATTTGTCTTTCATGCAAATATCTATTATGGACTCAAAGTGTGTTTAAGGGATATGTATGTATACTTCTTGTGTTGACAAATCAAACATATACCTTGAAAAGAATTGGTATCAAATTGTTTTAATGAAAAGCTAAATTTTCATACTTTTCATGCTTTTCATGTTTTATTTGAATTGGTATTTAAACTTCATGTATATGTTTATCTTCTCCAAACTATTAGATATACATGAACATCCTTTTTTGAGCCACGTGCCTTCATGCATATATCCTTGTGGACTCGTTTGTATCTTAGATATGTATGTATACTTTGGTTTGTATTAGACATACATATGCCTTGAAAATTAAATAATATTAATTTTTAGTTTTTTTGTTTAAAGGAATAATTGAACTTAATTGAACAAATTTTCATGATTGTGATCTCCATACTTGACTTGTACACTCACATTTATTATTTGCTCATGTTTTATTTTCATGAGACATTTTTATGCTTAATTGGATTAGAGTGTTGATTATTATGTGGATTTCATTTTTATGAAAAATGATTTGTATTTATTCCTTACTTGAAGGATTTCGTACTAGTTAACAAAACTTTTCATTTTAACTAGTTCGCATTCTTCGTTATAATATGAGATATACACTTGACCTATTCTTTCAATTGGTATCATTGAACACTTTCAATTGATATCAATTTTGATTTTTTTTTGTATACTCATATATGTTTTGTATATGTATGCTTACTCTTTCAAGAATTTCAATGTCAATTGGTATCTAACTTTCATACATATATATCTTTATGCTAAGCTTGAAAAATTTCTAATGTTTGATTTGTTTTCAATTGGTATTTTAACAAGCTTATGCATATGTTTAGTTGGTATTTCATAAAGGGGGAGAAAATTTGATGTTGTCTTTCAATTGGTATTTGATTCCCACTCCCTTGCTTTATGTTAAAATTTAATTTCATTGGTATCAATATTCAATTCTTTGTCATATCTTTAATTGGTATCATATTTGTTTGATTGAACCCCTTCTTAACATTATGATAGTTTTAGACAAAAAGGGGGAGCCATCTTCCTTCATTGTCTCTTTGTATTTAAAAAGAGGAGAAGATTTTGTATTGTTTAGAATGTCTTCTTGATCTTTTTGTTTTTGACAAAAAGGGGGAGACAAATTTGTGTTTTATGCTCTTACCCCTTTGTTGATGATTGACAAAAAGGGGGAGAAGTATTTGTGTTTTGTTTATTATATATGCATGTCTTCCTTGCTAAAGGGGGAGAAAGATTTTGAGGTTTATATATGCATGCTTACATTTTTGCACATATGATGTTTTAATTGGTATCTAGAGCATGGTTTATTTTGAATATTTCATTGGTATCTAGAGCATCTTGTTTAATTGTTTATATGCATTGTCATTCAATGCATATTTATTGTTTATTTGTTTATGCATGAGTTAAGGGGGAGCTTCTTTGAAGCTTAACTTTTATCCATGCATATATAACTCCATGAGTTTTGTCAACATCAAAAAGGGGGAGATTGTTGGCCCAAAGGCCTTCCACTCTAGTTTTGATGATGATCAACTCATGTAGTTATGTTTACTAATAATCTTGTGATTTTAAGTTTTAGATCATTAGCAAGATATTAGTTTGGTGATAGCTTCAACAAGAGGTGTTTGGAAGCTTATCATGGTGATTCCGGTGCCAAAGCTTAAAGATCATACCTTTGCACTTGGTGGATCGCGTTTGGGAGCAAGTCATCTTGAAGATAGAAGATCATTAAGAAGACTTAGGTATCCTAGTTTAGATAGTGTGTTTTTAGATCTATTTGTGAAGCTTAGTATAGTTGATATGCTCAAGTGCACATACACACACATTTTGGTTTTCATATGTGTTTTCATGAATAGTTTGATCAAAACAAGTTTTCTTAGTTCTTATGTATAGTAGATATATTCTTTTATACATACATGCTTAAACTTCCTAGATAAACTTATTTTGGCATTCCTTTTCATGTATTGAAAATCAAGTTTGATAAAAATACAAGATTTGGTTTTTGGTAAAAATGATAAGAAACAAAAATGGTTTCATATGCTTGATATTTGAGTAGAAATATTTATCACTTGTTTATACATCAATGCAATATGATAAAACTATTTTTGGGTATTTTTACAAGACCTAAAAAGATTTTTCAAAAATATTTTAACATGTTTTTCTGACCCTGTTCTGTGACTGACAGGCCAGGTCGGTCGACCGGAACGATCGACCGCACCATGGGCCGGTCGACCCTTAGGGTCGACCGACGTGCACAGACTTGTGCACGTCTGGCTGGCACAGGACCGATCGACCGAGCGGTCGACCGGGTCTGAGAGCAGAGCTCTCTGTTTGTTTGGGTCGACCGGGCGGTCGATCGGGTTTGCCCAACGGTCATATTTTTGACCGTTGGCGGTCGACCGGGCGGTCGACCGCCAGGCCTGACAGGTTGCCACATCAGCCTAACGGCTAGTTTTCTGATGGGCCTATATAAACCCCATCTCATTGGGTTTTTGGCTATGATTTTCAAGCTACATTTTCTAGTGTTTTTAAAGTGTTTAAAACAAGTTTTTCAAAAGGTTTAAGAGCTTCAAGAGATCAATTTTATTTGTATTAGAGTATTTGGAAAAATCAAAGAAAATAGGATTTGGGATATTTGTGTTGGTTTTCATTCTCTATCATTTGCAAGAAGTTTCCCAAGTATTTTTCTTTGTATTTTTGTTTTCCAAAACTCTAGTTTTTCCACACTTGAGCTATCTTCTATCCTAATCTATTAGGATCTTATTTTGTGGAAAAGAGGAAAGAAAAGAGAGTTTGTGGTTTTGGAACCACTTGTTGTAAACACCCTTATTCTTGTTGTATCCCTCTTTGGTAGAGGTGATCGGGTGATTGGGTTGCTCTCTCTTTGGTAGAGGTGGAGTTTGATTTGTATCCCTCAAGTGTGAGGTGATTGAGTTTGGTTGTAAACCTCTTCGGTAGAGGTGGTTGTTGTTAGTTGTTGGCCTCGGTGGAGGTTGTTGTATTGAGACAGGAGTTTGGTACTCCTTGTGTTGTAACAAATCCTCTTTGGTAGAGGTTCCCTCGGTGGGAGATAGTGGATTAGAAATCCTACACGGTGGTGTAGGCGGGGATGTAGAGCTAGGGGCTCGAACCTCGAAACATATCTTGGCCTTTGCGTTTGATCCAATATCTCTCAACTCTCTCTCTCTTTATATTTGTGCAAAGCATCATTCTTTCATAGCATCATATCTATTGGGTTGGTGCTTGCATTTGTTGCCTTGCATTATTTCATATTGCTATATCCTTATTTGCTTGGCTTGCTTGTGTGTGTGCCTAACTTATACTTAACCACAAGAGCTTCACATAGCACCTCAACCCATTCAAGGGGAATCAAGAGGAGTTGTCCAGAGCCCTTCACGGGGAATTCGGCTACACTTTTGTGTTGTATTAAGTTTGTGCAATAATTTGCATTAGCTTCCGCATTTAGCTCATTTAGTTTCTAGATTAGCATTTACACCTATTCACCCCCTCTAGGTGTTTTTCAGTATTTTCCTTCCCTTTCTTCTTTTTCATGCATCCATGCATTAATTCATGCATTCAGGACAATGCATGAGATAGATGTGGGGGAAGGTTCTAACATAACTTAGGTTTTTCTTTTTATTAAAAAATACATTTTTGTAACATTTTCTTTACTTTTAAAAAACTGTTTGAAAAAAGAAATAATATTTTGACATATTTTTGTAAGAAATTAAGTCAATTTTAAGGAATAGGAAAATCAAAATTAGGATTTCTTATACTTTGTCAAAATAAGATTATTTGATTGATTTCTAAGGACAGGAAGAAAGTTTGTGAAAGTAATTTAGTCTTGAACTTTACCTTGAAGAAATATGCACACCTTATTTACTTACACACTTAGGGTTCAAAACAAATATTCTTATGCCACATTAAAAAAAAGAAAAGAAAAAAATAGAAAAAATATATCTAAGAAAGATGAACAAATCTAATTATTGATTAGCTAGGTGTTTTGGCCTAAGTAAGCATTGATATTTATGCGAAAGATGATTAGATAAGTTTAATATATATATATATATATATATATATATATATATATATATATATATATATATATATATATATATATAAATCCTCTGATCAAGCTGGGTATTTGTGCCTGATAAAGCATAAGTATTCACGCCTAAAAGTGGTTCATATAATAAAATCCTTAGTTTTGTGGCCTTATTTGCTCGAGTCCTTAAATCCTTGGGGTGTTTTCTCACCCGGTGTCCTAAGACCGTTTGGTTTGGGAGTCATCAATTAAAGGATCGTTACATGGGCAGATTAGAAACCTATTAGAACTAAGGAATAATACAACCAAAAATAAAATAAATAAATATATATAAATAAATAAATAAGGCATAAGATTTAGAGTTAAAGAACCTTTTGTCAAAATTTTCACGGTCACAAGGTGCGTATGACTTAGGGTAAAGTAATAGACTACATGGGAAGTACAATTTGACTTCTCACTTTGATTAATAACAAATTTTGAATAGAGACTAATTTTAGGAATGAAAAAATTTAGTTTTCCTATAACTTATAGATTACATAAAACTTACAACAATATTTCAAGTATTTTTCTTTCAAAATGTGTTTTCAAAATACTAACTTTTTTCCTATTTCTTTACGGATTTTGTGAGTGTAATCTGCTGAAAACCTTCACGAGACAAAACTCGTCCTCTAGAGGAAACCTAAAGGTTTAACGGTTTATTACATAGGCTCAATACAATCGCGTGACCTGCAAAAGGTCTAATAATTTTTTATTAGTTCTTTTGCTCGAGAACGAGCAAAAGATAGGTATAGGGTGTGATTGGTTGCTAATATTGCACATTCATTATCATATTCTTATACTTATTATAAAATACACTCTGTTTTTTCTAATTATTGTTTAATTTATTTGCAGGCCCATTCCTAAAGAAGAGGGAAGAGAAATTAGCCCAAAAGCCCATCAAATTCTGATTTAAATCAGAATTAATTTGAAGTCAGTAAATCAGGGTAGATCAGGTCAGTTCAAATCGGTTGAAAATAAGTTAAAACAAATCCCTACAAATCAGTCGGTTGAAGTCAAAGATCAAAGACCATTTCGTCAAAATCTCGGATTTAAACTACAAATCCAGCAGAAAATAAATACAAATCGAGAAATCAGGGAATACCACCAATAGGGTGTGGCCTCCTGGCCATACCCTGGCCGTGAAAACGCGGCCAAAGTCACGTTTTCGCGGCTTGGTTAGTGAGTTAGGGGAGCGTTTGCTCCCCCTATCTTTGTACACTCTCATCGGTTGGGTTTTGCCTATAAATACTAAGATTTTCAGAGCGTACAGGGGACGATCACGCAGAGATAGAATTTAGTACACTTTTACATTCTTTGTAGTGTAGGTTTTTATTTTCTTTTAATGTAATTTTTAGTTTTAATTTATGTAAAGCAGAGGAGATCAAAGTTCCATAGGTGAATGAGAATGAAGCTTGTGCTGAGAGTGACACATGTATAAGATTTTCTTCTTTTCTTTATTATTATGAAATCAAATCTGTAGTTCCCCTTTTGTCTATACTTTGTTTTTTTATTCTTCTTCTTCTCTACTTTTCTTCTTTTGGTACCAATTGCTATCCATGTGAGTCTTAAAGCATTGAAAGAGCCTTGCCTTTGCGAGTGCCACCGATAGCTCATGACGATGGATTTTGAGTTTCATTCTATATTACTTCATACTTGCAATGTCTTGATGATATAATATGGAGGAGACGGGATCAACTCTTATGGGCTATACGTTGATCGCCTCACTTCAAGTTAACATCATTGCAATAGATTCAAGGTAAGCATTTGGCCAAAGGAGGTAAGTAACTTTTAGATTCTTCCCTTTTAATTCTTTAGTTTAGAACACCACAATCTACCATTTCTTTTATCACTCCTTTTCCATTTCTTTGTACATATCATTTCTAGTTTCTCCATCTTCTTAATCTACCATCTTCTTCCTAATTCAACTTTAACTCAATTTTTCCTTTTTCTTTTAAAGAACTAAAGGAGAACTTTAACCATACGTTGTAGCCTAAAAGAAAACTTACTAAAAAGCTTCCATCTCTAGTCCCTCCTTGTGGATCATGACCCACATAGCCACTTGCTAATGCGGTAGAATTGAGTAACTTACACTCTTTATTCTATGTTCTGAAATTCTGCATTTTTTGTGCAGGTAAAACCTTAATCACTACTCCACCATCTCCAGTTGGTTCGGTATCAGTAAAGACTTCATCGGATGTGACATCGGGTAGAGATCATGTAGCCAGGGTTGATACTGAACAGGTTGAAGACATTGATGATAATGTCAAATTGTTTGTAGCCATTAGAACCAAGGTAAAATCACGCACGTGAGTAAAGAAGCACGAATCTCAAGATTGTGATTGCGACAAGCTCAAGTTGAATGTCATTATTCTCCATGATGGTCATGAGAAGGTTCATTTGACTCAGCCAGATAGGTTTGCTGCTGAAGATTCAGGTACAAGTAATTGAGCTTGATGGAGCTCATTTCAATGAACTACGGTTGGCTTAATCTCTTGGGCAAGGTACGTAGGCAGTCGTAAAGGCATAGCAACATTTGGTGACACAACCCATATGAAACTATTTGGTTCTAGAGAAGTTGATTAGAACTTCATGTAGAGGTGAAGAGATGTAGTCGATTGGAACTTCACGTAGAAGTAGAGAGACTTCATGTAGAGGTGAAGTGTTGTGGCTAGTTGGACTTCACGTAGAGGTGAGGTATTGTGATCTCGATGAACAGATAATCTTCTGGTGAGAAGATGGTTAAACTTGCATAGGAGGGGTGTGCATCCAGTTTGTTGAAGCCGATGATGGTATTCGGTGTGCTCTACTCGACTTGGTTGGACTGTCAGCTGAAGACATGTAGACTGCATAAAGCCAGTAAGTTGGAGAGTCAGCGTTAGCTCATGATTAGTTCTTTGTGTGGTTATGTAGTTGCTGAGTAGGAGACACGTTCAGAGATCAGCATGTATGAAAGTTCTCCTAAGGTGAAGTGTAGGGAAGGCATGTGTGGTGGTTCCTAGTTGATAGCTTAGCTAAAGACTCCAAGACAAAATTGCTTTGATTTCACCGAGATCGTGTGTCGATTTTGTTCGGAGCGCTCAAGCTGAGATCATGTGTCGATTTCACCGAGATTGTATGTCGATTTCGCCAGGTGATAGACTGGAGTTCGCTGGAGATCGGCTCAGATTTGGAAAATCTTCACCGAGGTGGAGAATTGTAGGGAAAGAGGAGATAGATGAGGTAGAGGAAGGTAGCAGAGAGATCGAAAGTCAAGGGAGCAAGACCAATGCATAGAAGTAGGCCAGAATAGCTCCCGGTCGACCGCACAGTCGACCGGTGGAGAAGGCCGGTCGATCGCTCGATCGACCGTGTGCACGACGTGCACAGTTGTTGCACGGTCGACCGCCCGGTCGACTGTGGATTAGGAGCTATCGACCGCCCAGTCGACTGTGGATGAGGAGCTATCGACCGCCCGGTCGACTGATTGTAAGAGGATGCTTTCTGTTGGTAGCGATCGACTGGACTGGTCGACCAAGGCATGGGTCGGTCGACCGGCCAGTCGACCGACAGACGCATTTTCTGCTTTCCTTTGGGATTCAGATTCCTTTTCTGGTTAGGATCGAATTAAATTTTAGTTTCCTAAAACTCAGGGACTCTGTGGCTATAAATAAGGGCTAGAGCCCTCATGTAAGTTCCCTCAAGTATTCCTCTGTATTAGTTTGTGTTGATTGTTGAATTAATAAAATCTCTCTCTCCCCCTTTCCCGAGGACGTAGGCATGTTGTCAAACATCGTTAAATACCGAGTTGATTGCTTTTCTCTATTGTTTTCTGTTTGTGTGCGTGTTTGGTACATCTCTAGCTACATCCGTCTCCCTGAATACTAAAATGCTTATTTATAGCCACAAAGTCCATGGGTTAAATGAAACCCTGAGTCCTGAAAGTGAAGCCAAAACGCGTCTATCGGTCGATCAGGCCGGTCGACAGAGAGTAGCCTGCTTTCAGTCGGTCAACCGGACGGTCTACCGCTCTATGCCACGGTTGATCGGGCAGTCGACCAGGCTAATCCTGTGCATGTCGTGCACACCGTTCGACTGCCCAGTCGACTGGTGCCTCCTACGGTCGACCGGGCGGTAGACCGAGGGTCTTTCTAGGCCTACTACATGTCTCCTCTATCTCCTCTCTCCCAATAATTCACCACTTCAGTAAAGATTTCTCAAATCTGAGCCGAACTCCAACGAACACTAATATATCACCTTGCGAAATTGACACATGATCTCGGCGAAATCGAAACACGATCTCGGCTTGTGCACTCTGAATAAAAGCGACACACGATCTCGGTGAAATCGACACACGATCTTAGCTTGTGCTCTCTAAATGAAATTAACACACGATCTCAGCAAAATTGACAACGATCTCAACTTGGTCAACAAACAAAACCTGTTCCTTCAAACACGTACAATTGATTTCTATTGATCTCACTAGATCCAAACTAAATTTGTCGTTGCCACTTGCAACTTTCACCAAACTCTAATATCAATAGTTGGCTTCCAACTTCAGCTTAGCTATCCAATTGGAATGAACCATACATGCGTTCCCATCACTTCACCTTAGGAGAAATACCATACGAGCCAATCAACGAACGTGTCTCTCACTCAACAACTTCATGTCCTTACGAAGAACTCATCATGAGCCAACACTGACTCTCTAATTGACTGGCTCTCTCCAGTCTATATTTCTTTAGCTAACGGTCCAACCAAGTCCGAGTAGAGCACACCGAACACCATTATCGGCTTCAACAAACTGGATGCACATCCCTCATGCAAGCTTAACCATCTTCTCACCAGAAGATCAACTGTTCATCAAGATTACAACACCTCACCTCTATGTGAAGTCCAACTAGCCACGATACTTCACCTCTACGTGAAGTCTCTCCAACTCTACATGAAGTTCCAATCGGCCTCTCGAGAACCCAAACAACTTCATATGGGTTGCATCAACAAATGTGGCTGTGCCGTTATGACTGCCTACGTACCTTGCCCAAAGGATCAAGCCAACCATAGTTTATTTAAATGAGCTTCATCAAGCTCAAGCACTTGTACCTGAATCTGTAGTAGCGAACCTATCTGGCTGAGTTATATGAACCTCCTCACTATTGTTATGGAGAGCAATGGCCTTCAACATGAGCTTATCGCGGTCACAAACTTGAGATTCATGCTTCTTCACCTACGTACGTGATTTTACCTTGGTTCCAATGGCTACAAACAATTCAACATTGTCATCAATGTCTTTAACCTGTTCAAGCTAAATCTTGGCTACATGTCTTCATCCGGTATCACATCCAATGAAGTCTTCATTGATCCCGAACCAATTAGAGATGGTGGAGTAGCATCAATCTCCACCCGCTGTGATACTGCCTTGGTCTTCGTACTCTCCACCTACTGAGAGATGGTAGACTTCAATACTGAAGTCTCATCAAACGTGACATGCTGACTCAACACAATCTTCTTATTTTCAGGGTCCCATAATCTGTAACCTTTCATATTTCTCTTGACACCCAAAAACACAAAACTCTTTGCTCGCGGATTTATCATGCCATCTTTGGTAGGCTGGACTTCTAAATTTCTATAGCAAAGCATGACCTTGAGTAGCTTTCTCAGACCAAACTTCTAGTGGAGTTTTACCTCCTATCGCAGTCATCCATTTATAGATGGCTAGCATACACAATCGCCTCAGCCCAAAATGATTTGTCTAATCGTGCATTAGATAACAACCACCGAACCTTCTCCAATAAGGAACGATTTACCTCTTTAGTCAACCCATGTATACCTTCTATGAAGTGAGTACCAATACTAGTATTCTGGCAAAATCATAGGATTTGGTTCATGTATCTTTCAATATTCCAATCTGTAACGCCTTGTTCTTCCTACCTGTCTACTTCTCCATTCTTCCTTTCCACTTCATCAACATATCTAGGGCTTCACACCTTTGTCTCATGTGATATATCCAACAATGTCTAGATAAATTATCAATAAAAGAGATAAAGTATCTGTGACCTCCAAGCGATGCAGTCTTAGCAGGTCCCCGAACGCTTTCGTGAACACAATCAAGAAGACCTTCAGAACAGTGAGTACTGGTGCTAAATTTCACCTTCTTCTTGTCCAGAACGCCATGTTTACCCACCAAGTTGCAGGTAGCAGCACCTTTCAATGATCCCTTCTTTGTAAGAGTTTGCAAAGACTTTTCACCTCCATGTCTGATCTTCATCTTCCAGACCTGCGTGCAAACATTATCTAAAGAAATAGAAGTCTCCACCTGACCTGTAACTGTACTACCCTTCAAGTAGTAGAGATTGTTCTGACGGACACCCTTCATCACCACCATCGAACCTTTGGTCCTCTTGAGAACACCATCTCTTATAGATACCACAAGGCCCAATGCTTCCAAAGTACCAACATAGATAAGATTCCTTTACAGTTTAGGTACATACCTCACTTCCTTCAGTTCTCGTACTATCCCATCAAATATCGTGATATGGACTGTACCCATCCCTTCCACATTACATGGATGATCATCACCCATGACAGTGAAGCATCCATCTAGCTTCTCAAAGCTAGAAAACTAGGCCCTGTTAGGGCACACATGATAGGCAGCTCTGATATCTAAAATTCACTCAGCATTATCTGAGTAACTCATAGTAGGAGAAATAACAGAGAGAGAATATTGATGAGTCTGAATCTGATCCATCCGCCTGTGCGAGATTTGCCTCGGTCTTTGACTCCATCTTCTTACCTTTGGCCTTCGGGCAATCAACTTTCTAGTGCTCTAGCTCCTTACACAAGGCACACTGATTTCTCTTCAGATCTCTGAAGCCTGATCTGGACTTTAATCTTTCCTGATTATCTCTTCCCTTCCTATTGGAACTCCTACCTCTTACTGCCAATGCCTCTGTAGTTGTGCTCCCTGAAGGAGATCGTCTGTCCTGCCTTCTTTTTTCATAACTCACAAGAGCAGCAGACACCTCAGCATAGTTAAGAGATTTTCTTCTATTGATCAATGTAAGAGTAAAGGTCTCATACTCATCTTTAGGAAGTGATTTTAAAAGAATTACCTCCTTATCCTCTTCATTGATCTCCATATCCATATTAACTAGATCTGTAAGAAGCTTCGTGTAGCGATACAAGTGTTTATTGATGGAGCATCCTTTTTGCATCTGGAGACTATAAAGCTTACTCTTCAACTACAACCGTGATTCAACGCTTTTCGTCAGATGCTTCTTCTCCAGGATCTCCTACAGTTGCTTCGCAGATGTTTCATGCAACACATGGTACTTGATATCTTGTGTCAAACAAGACCTGATCAAGCCACATGTCGTACGGTTCATCTTGTCCCAATCTTCTTCAGTTGTTGATGTGCGCTTCTTCTCCAACCGTAGAGTGTCTTCAAGGTTTGATGCCATCAGTGCATCCATCACCTCACACCTCCACATACCGAAGTTGTTCTTGTCGTTGAACTTCACCACATCAATCCTCAACAAATGTGGATTCACGGATTTCCCTAACGATATACTTTCTCCAGTAATCTTCTAAACTGATTCCTCAAAGTAATGTAGAAACAAATAGAGTTAGATATAACAAACTAGATAAAGATAGGATCTTTACCTCCATGCAAAACCCTCGAAGAGTTTTTGAAGCAATCTACTCCTCCAAATTGATTCCTCGAGCAATATACAGTCTGTTTTAAGATCGACACACGATCCCACAAACAGTCCCAATGCCATTTCTATTGAAGCCTACAAGATTGAAAGATTTTGATAATGGATAACAAAGTGATATAGAAGCATTTGGAGCTCTATCTCAAGCATTTACTCAGAGTTTTGGTTGCTCAAACTCAGATGAAGACTTTAGGTATTTATGTGTATTTTTAGAATTATTGTTAAAAGCCTTGAACACACACACAATACTTATATAGTCGACTTGACCCCAACTATAATCGACGAATTTATCCCCTAGTCAACTTAACCCATTTTCCAGTTGACTAAGTTCTTCTACAAAAATATCTCTGCTCTCTGTTTATTGACTGTCATCATTTTTAGTCGACTTCCCCTAGAGCCTAAACGACTAACCCCTGATATAGTCGACTACCTTGTTCGGCTAGTCTATTAAAAATAGTTTCCAGAAACTTGTTATCCATATTAGTCTAGGTATAGTCAACTTGCCTCATATATTAGTCGACTAACTTTTGAAAATTTTATTCTTCTAGTCGACTAACCTCCATACCCTAGTTGACTAATAGCAGTTTCTGACTGTTGTACAGTTACTAATTTCTGGTGGTTTATCTAACGGTTTAAATTTCAAATTTGAATTGATAACTTCCCTAACTGACTATAGATTTCACCTATAAATAAGGATGTTATCCTAGGATCAATTCACTAATTCAAAACTCAAGTTTTCTGTCCAAAGACTCTGTTCAAAATTCTGTTTTTCTGAAAACTTGCTTCCACTTTCTGTTTCTTCACTAATTCCTACTCTATTGTAAAGATTTCTGAAAGTCCACCTATAAGAGACCAAGTCCACAAAAATATTTGTAATCTTTCAAAGACGAGAATTGTACAAGAGCGTTTTCTTGATGTAGAAGAGAAGTTGTACAAGGTATTTATCTTCTTGGTGTAAGAGGTGTTGTACACATTTGGAAAGGGTGTTTTGTCAAGTGGTGTACAGGTATTGGTTTTGGGTGTATCCAAATCAGGAAAGAAAAATCTCAAGCAGATTGCTTGGGGACTGGACGTAGGTCACAAGGACTGAACCAGGATAAATTTCTAATCTTTGTGTTTGCATTTTTTTGAGTTTTATCTTGTGAAATTTCATTTCCTGCAAGTAGTTTTATTTAAAAAGTTTATAAACACTATTCACCCCCTCTAGTTTTTGTGTTGCTTGAATATAGATCCTATACTTGGTATTAGAGCTAGGATGGCAATGGAGTTCCCTTCATCACAATTCAAAGAAGGTCATTCTACACAACGTCCACCGTTATTCGATGGATCGAACTACAGCTACTGAAAGTGTAGACTGAAGATCTACTTGCAATGAATCAATTATGAACTATGGAACATAATAGAAGCACCATACACCAAGCTGACAACCAACTACACTGCTTGGAGTGATGATCAAAAGAAGAATGCGAACCTTGTGCCAAAGCGATGAATGCTTTATTCTGTGCCTTAACCAAAGAAGAATTCAACCATGTGTCAACAGCCACATCTGCAAATCAAATATGACACATATTATAGGTAACACATGAAGGTACAAATAAGGTTAAAGAATCTAAAATTTTTGTTATTGTTCACAGGTTCGAACTCTTCAAAATGATAGAGAATGAAACAATTTCAAAAATGATAACAAGGTTCACCGACATAACAAATTCCTTAGCATTCCTTGGAAAGGAATGCACCCAAGTCAAAAAAGTTCCCAAGATTCCTTCGTGCACTCACACCAGATTAGGAGAAGAAGACTACTGCAATAGAAGAAGCGAATGATCTCTCAACAATGTCATTAGAAAACTTTATTGGTAATTTAATGGCATATGAAGCGCAACTCGAAGATAGAAACAAGGATGAACAACAACTTCAATCTAAGAAGAAAGTACATGCCTTCCATACATCCTCAGATATGGACAATTCAAACGATGATGAAGAGGAGATGGCGATGCTTTCAAGAAAATTCAAAAGGTTCTTAATACAAGTTAAGTTTAAAAAGAATAAAGATACTAATGATAATCCTATTTGTTTTAAGTGTAACAAACCAAATCGCATAAAGAAGAATTGACCATTGATATCAAAAGGAAATTTCATAAATTTCAATAAGTTCAATAAGAGGAAGAAAGCCTTTCAAGTAACTTGGGATGATAGCGACTCATCTTCCTCTGATGAAGAAGAAGCCACTAAAACTGCCAATATCTGCTTCATGGCTCAAGAAGATGAGGTACAAGATTATGATGAATTATTAGAAGCATTTAATGAACTTTATAATAATTTCAAAAATAAAAAGATTAAAAATAAAGTCTCAACAAAGAAAATTGAAAGACTTAACAATAAAAATCCAATTTTTGTTTCTCAAACATCTTCTTTAAATTCTCAAAAAGATGATTTTGAAAAAAGTTATTTCATATTTATAAAGGGATAATGAAATTTTCTTAAAAGAGAATTCTATGCTTAAAAAAGATACTATTTCTTTAAATTCTAAATTATAATTTTAGATAAAGAAATGACTAGTTTCAAAGTTAAGTATGAAGAAATTTCAAAAAATGTGTCAAAATTTAATAAAGGAATAGAAAATTTAAATGATTTATTATCTTATCAAAAGATGTCAAATAATCATTTTAGTCTTTGATTTTTAAAAGATAAAATTACAAATCTACACATGTTGGACTTGGATTTTCAAAAACTAATTTTTTAAAATCTACACATTTTTACAATAATATAATCCATATAATTCTTTTGTGAAAAGAAATACTAATACTATTTCAAAAAGAATTAGATTCAAATATATATGGATTCCTAAAAGTCTAAACAATGTTGATAAAAATGCTTATATTGCATCTTACATACATGATGTGTGTAATTCTGTAATTATGTTTATAATAACAAATCGAAACCAAATTCCAATTGGATTTTGGTTCTAAAGGCTAATCTTTTTCGGACCCTATCATGATAGGTACCATACAAATTATTTTATCTTGTAGGTACCTTATAAAGAAAAGTGGATACTTGATAATGGGTGTTCCAAATACATGACCGGACACATTCAACTACTATCTTCTGTTCAAATAAAAAAGGGAGATACAGTAATATTTGGAGGTAATAACAAAGGAAAGGTTATTCGTATCGGCGTGGTTGGTAGCATTTCGAAACCTCTTATTGAAAATGTTCTTTTTGTAAGAGGTTTAAAACACAATCTATTAAGTATTAGTCAGTTATGTGATAAGGGTTATAAAATTATTTTTGAAAAAGATGCATGTCTTATATATGATACTAACATGAAAGATATTTTGTTTAAAAGTTTTCGTAACAATAATATTTATGAGTTATCAATAACATGTATATCATCAAATGTAACTTATGTTTACTTGCTTCTAATAATGATTATTTTTTATGCCATAAAAGATTTGGTCATTTGAATATGAAAACAATTTCTAAGATTTCTAAATTTGATTTAGTTAAAGGTCTTCCAAAATAGCTTTTAAAAAGGATTATTTTTGTGATTCTTGTCAATTAGGAAAATAAGTTAAATCATCTTTTAAATCTAAAAATTTAGTTTCTACCAATAGACCTTCAGAACTGTTGCATTTGAATTTATTTGGTCCTACTCGTGTTGCTTCTTTAAACAAAAGTAGGTATATTTTTTTTATTGTTGATGATTATTCACGTTTTTCATGAGTAATGTTTCTAAAAATAAAAATTATACTTTTAATGAATTTTCAAGTTTTTATAAAAGAATTCAAAATTAAAAGTCTCTAAACATAATCACTATTCGAAGTAATCATGGAGGAGAATTTGAAAATGGATCTTTTATAATTTTTTGTGATAAGTATATGTTATTACACATAACTTTACATTTCCTAGAGTATCTCCTCAAATGGTGTTGTGGAGGAAAAGATAGGACTTTGCAATAATGTACTAGAAGTATGCTTATGGACAGTCATTTACTAAAATATTTTTGGGCTGAAGCTGTTGCTACTGCATGTTATGTTTTAAATCATGTGTTTATTTAATCTATTTTAAACAAAACACCTTATGAATTATTTTATAACAGACTTTCAAAAGTTTCTTATTTCAAGATTTTTGGATGTAAATGTCTTATCTTAAATACAAGAGATGCTTTAGATAAATTTAATGCTAGACCCAATGAAGGTATTTTTGTTGGATATTCTACTCAAAGTAAAGCATATAGAATATTTAATAAGAAAACATTTACTATTGAAGAATCATTATATGTTAAATTGATGAATCGTTGACTAAGCCTATTTCTAATACTTCTTCACATGATGATGAAAATATCATAGATACTCCTATTGATAATATTGTTATATCTTCTGATGATACTAATATTTCTAATATTGATGAGACTTCTACTGAGTTACCTAAAGCATATATTGAAGTAAGGAATCAATCCACATGATTTGGTTATTGGAGATATAATAAAGGCGTTCAGACAAGATCCAAGTTGAACTACATGATACAAATTGTTTTCAAATCACTCAACCGAAGGATATCAAAGAAGCTTGTGCAGATGATTTTTAGACAATTGCAATACAAGAAGAGTTAAATCAATTTGTCAGAAATGATGTTTGGGATCTTGTACAACGTCCTACTGATTATCCAGTCATTGGTACCAGATGGGTCTTTAAGAACAAACTTGATAAATCAGGTCAAGTTATTAAGAACAAAGCAAGGTTAGTAGCACAAGGTACAATCAAGAAAAAGGTATTAATTTTGATGAAACTTATGCACCAGTAGGTAGGCTTGAATTAATTCGTATTTTACTTGCTTTTTCTTGCTTTATGAATTTCAAATTTTATCAAATGGATGTTAAAAGTGCCTTTTTAAATGGTTTTATTAAAGAAACTGTTTATGTTTAACAACCTCCAGGTTTGAACATTAAAAATTTCCAAACTATGTTTTTAAACTTAAGAAAGCTTTATATGGTTTAAAACAAGCACCCCATACTTGGTACGATAGATTAAAAAGTTTTCTTTTAAATTCTAATTTTAGATGGGAAAAGCAGATACAACTCTCTTTATTAAACATGTTAATAAAGATATCTTAATTATTCAAATATATATTGATGATATTTTATTTGGATCTACTAACGATAATCTTTATCAAGAATTTTCTAAGACTATACAAAGTGAATTCGAGATGAGCCACATGGGTGAACTTACTTTCTTGGTCTGCAAATAAAGTAAATGAATGATGGAATCTTCATTTTCCAGTGCAAGTATGCAAAGGAACTTCTGAAAAGATTTAGTATGGAATATTCTAGTCATAAAAATACTCCCATGAGTACTACTACATTCCTAGACAAAGATGAAAATGGTAAGAATGTTGATCAGAAATTATATCGATGTATG
Source organism: Agave tequilana (assembly GCA_038442645.1). NCBI lineage: Eukaryota > Viridiplantae > Streptophyta > Magnoliopsida > Asparagales > Asparagaceae > Agave > Agave tequilana. Next base: position 107,066 of record JAVJIF010002305.1, read on the forward strand.
ATTGGTTCTTTATTATATATTACTTCAAGTAGATCTGATATTATGTTCAGTGTTTGCTTATGTGCTAGATATCAATCAAATCCTAAGGAATCACATCTTAAAGTAGTGAAAAGATTTCTTCGATATGTTAATAACACAATTAATTATGGCTTATTTTATCCAAAATCAAGCACATTTGATTTACTATCATATAGTGATGCTGATTTCGTAGGATGTAAATCTGATCGGAAGAGTAATAGTATTACTCGTCACTTTTTGGGACATTCACTAGTATCATGGTTTAGTGAAAAGCAAAATTCTGTATTATTATCAACAATCGAAGCAGAATATTGATTGAGGCTCAATCTGCACACAAAATACAAAATATTAGATTTAGAAATAAAGATGTGCAAGTGCTCAATTCTTACCGCTATAGCAAGTGGCTATGCGGGTCGTGATCCACAAGGAGGGTTTGCGATGGAAGCGTTCAAAGTTTTGTATTGAAATCTTGTGAAGAAAATGAAAGTTCTTCTTTGTTTAAAGAAATGAAAATGAAAACGAGTTATGTTAAAGTTAAAAAGAAAGCGATAGATGAAGAAGGAGGAGAGAAATGGAGAATGACTATTTACAAAGAAATGGGAAAGTGAGATTTAGGAGATGTGTGTTGGTGATTTAATTTACAGAAATAAAAGAAAAAAAAATAAAAGTGAAGAAATACTTACCTAGTTTGGTTGATGACTTACCTGGAGCCCTTGCATGTTATACCTTGCTTCGGAGGCGTTCAACGCATAGATCATACGATCGAGCTCAGTCCCTGTGTGCATTATATCATCAAGCCGAGCAAGTATGAAGTGATACGGATCTTAAGGAGGAGAACGTCTTCATGAACTATCGTTGGCACTCACACAACATCGTTATACTTATTCTTTTAAATTCACTTGCAAGCTCATCAAAAATAAAAGAGGTAAAGTAGAAAGAGGAAAAAGAAAACAAAAGAGAAGACTAGCATAACAGATTATTTACCTTTATTGCTTGTAGAAACAATGGAAGAAAGGAGGAGGGTACATCGGTGTCACTCTCAATCATCAGCGTCTCTCTCTTACTTACATGAATCTTCATCTAACCTAAGCTTACATACAAATTGCAATTACATAAAAAAAAAGAAAAACCTAAACTATAAAGAATGAAAACTAGGCTAAATCCTATCTCTGAATGGTCGTCCCATTTTCAGTACAAATACTGGCTTTTTATAGGCAAAAACCCAACCTCCAAGATCCCGGGAAGTTCGGGGTAGCAAACGCTCCCCCTAACTCCGCAACCAAGCCGCGGAAATGCGGCTTTGTCCACGTTTTCGCGGCCAGGTGGCCACACCCTGTTGGTGGGTCTCCCTGGGTTCTCTTCTGCTTGTATCTTTAGTTGATTTTCTCGTTTGAGTCCGGGATTTTGATGAAATGGTCTTCGATTCTTGGCTTTAACCGACGATTCTGAGAGGATTCTTCTCAACCGATTTTCAACTTCTTGATTCTGCCCTGATTCACTGAGCTTGAATTAATTCTGATTTAATTCAGAATTTTGGTGGGCGTTTGGACTCATCTCCTTAAGGAATGGGCCTGCAAATAAATTAAACAATCAATTAGGACAATGCAAAGTTTTATTCTATAATAAGTGTGGAATATGACCCTAAATATGCAACATTAGCGACCAATCAAATATGTCGCTGCTAGTGTTACATGTGCTCAGATTTTATGGATGAAGCAAACCCTATTTGATTATGACATGTCTATTACAAACTCATCTATTATGTGTGATAATACCAGTGCTATTAACTTATCTAAAAATCCAGTTCATCATGCATGTACTAAGCATATTGATATTAGATATCATTTTTTACGTGATCATGCTTTAAAGGGTGTATTTTACTTAATTTTATATCAACTGATAATCAAATTGCAGAAATTTTTATAAAACCTCTTAAAGAAGATATTTTTATGAGATTTTGAAGAGATTTGGGTATTTGCAATAATTCTGAGCTTTGAATATTTTTTTAGAATTGTTTTAAGACATTTTTCAACTATTAGTTAACTTATCAAGGCCTATTAGTCGACTTATTAAACAACTAGTCAACTAATTGCATCCAATAGAAACATGAATTTTTTGAGCTATTAAAAGTTAGTCAAATATATCGACCAACTAGTCGACTAGTATCCGAATTAGTCGACTAGTCACAAACCCCATGCCGACTAACCCTATTAAACTGTGTTCCGTTATTGGTTTTCAACTTTCAAAACCCAACCCATATCATTAAATTGGATCCGATCTTTTTCTATTTTCAATCCTAACTATTGATCTAGTATTTACCTCTCTTTTCTACCCTTTACCCTCCCGGTTCCTCTCCCCAGCTGATATCAGCAGTCGACTATATCCTCAGCACAGCACCAAACCCACTTCCTTCTTCCTTCAATTTCTTGGTAACTTTGCTCTAATCTCTATCTTATACTATCAATTCTTACTTTATTTTCCTTTAATTTGAGTTCTAATCATGTCTAGGTCTAAGAAAATCAAATTTACATCATCTTCTTCCTCATCTCAAGCTGATTTTATGGCTTTTCTAAAAAATCCTATCCTAGAAGATGATTTCCTAGGAATTTCCATATTAGAAATTTTATCTGGTAGGTTTGTTAAATATGAGGACTTTAATGACTATGATATTGTGTCATATCTTAGAAATTGTAGTCTTTATCATATGTTCTCTACTGATTCTAGACAAGGCTATTATCCTTTCTTTATTCATCTATTTTTTACCAACTAACCTATGAAGACAATGAAGATGATGTTCATATATATTCTTTGGTTAAAGGTGTCAATATCAAGTTATTCCTAAAATGCTTAGGTCGTATTTTTCAATCCCTTATAACGGTCTATCTATTAATGACATTAATATGGATGATGTTGATGTCTTATTAAATATATTTCTTCCAGGTCAAGGATTACCTATGTCTAACATTAAATTAAAACCCATTCCCCATCTTATTGGTCGTATTCTTGCCTATAACATTTGCCCTAAAACTGGGAGTTATAACTATTATTCTCATGATTTAGCAACTTGTGTCTATCCCATCATGGTTGGACTAGAAGTCAATTGGGTAAAGATAATCTTTGATACTCTTGTTAAGGACCATACCTCCTTCTTACCATATATAGCCTTTTTATCATGTGTTTCATAAATTTCACATAGATCTTGCTTCCAAAATAAGTGTTGCCAAAGTTTTCGAGCTTTTTGATCGTGCCGTACTTCGTCATATGAAACTTTACGATTTTCCTCACCCTCCACCACAATCTCAACATCAATCATCTCCTTTTCCACAAAGTTTAACTCAAGCTTTTTTCTCCTCCACTTAACCTCCTTTCACTGAACACCCTTCCCTTAACCACCTCCTTCATATCCTGATGCTTTGTACAACTCTCTTTCTGTTGAAATCGAGTCTCTACACGTAAAACAATAATTCATTCAGGACTCTCAGAATGCATTACTCTCAAATCAATCTTTACTGATGGAAGATTTTATGAGTATACAACTGAAGATAGACTCGTTGAATCAACTTAAAAGGAAATTCTGGATCTCCTCAAGACCGTTTTCCACCACCACCTCCTCCCGGATCCGACTTTAATGCTTATGGAGTTGGCTTTGCCACGTGTTTTTGGAATTTCTTGCATTTTTTTGTATTTTCTTGTTGTTATGACTCTTTTAGTTTTTTATTGTACTTGACATTTTCTGTTTTATTCTGAAAACAATAGTTGTTAATGTATCTTTTTATGATCTACGCTATTTCTCTTTTTGTTAATGACAAAGGGGAGAAAATTCTGTGTTGATATATGTGTGTTGTTATAATGCTTATGATAAATATTTGGCAATATTGTGATATGGCAATGCAGGGAACACTTGTTATATGAAAATATTTTTATACCTTATGTAGGGGAGAATAAGAACACTTGACTTGTTACATATCTATTTGTTATAACATGTTTACTGTAGGCGGAGTTTTTCACTGCAGGAGGAGTTTTCATAAACACAGGTTGTCATCATCAAAAAGGGGGAATGTTGAAGCCTACAAAATTGAAAGATTTTGATGATGGATAACAAAGTGATACAGATGCATTTGGAGCTCTACCTCAAGCATTTATACAGAGTTCTGGTTGCTCAAACTCAGATGAAGACTTTGGGTATTTATGTGTATTTTAAAAATTATTGTTAAAAGCCTTGAACACACACACAATACTTATATATCACTTGACCCCAACTATAGTCTACTAACCTATCCCCTAGTCGACTTGACCCATTTTCCAGTCGACTAAGTTCTTCCACAAAATATCCCTGCTCTCCGTTTATTGTCTATCATCATTATTAGTCGATTTCCCCTAGAACTTAGTCGACTAACCCCTAATATAGTCGACTAAAAATAGTTTCCAGAAACTTGTTATCCGTATCAGTCTAGATATAGTCGACTTACCTCCTATATTAGTCGACTAACTTTTGAAAATTTGGTTCTTCTAGTCGACTAACCTCCATACCCTAGTCGACTAATAGCAGTCTCTAACTGTTATACAGTTACTGATTTCTAGTATTTTATCCAACGTTTAAATTTCAAATTTGAATTGATAATTCCCTAACTGACTATAGTTTCACCTATAAATAGGGATGTTGTCTTAGGATCAATTCACCAATTCAAAACTCAAGTTCTCTGCCCAAAAACTCTATTCAAAATTCAGTTTTTCTGAAAACTTGCTTCCACTTTCTGTTTCTTCACCAATTTCTACTCTATTGTGAAGATTTTTGAAAGTCCACTTAGAAGAGACCTTGTCCAGAATCACATATAGATTCAAGGCTTATAGGATTGTTTGTAATCATTCAAAGAGGAGCATTATACAAGAGTGTTTTCTTGGTGTAGAGGAGAAGTTGTACATGGTGTTTGTCTTCTTGGTGTAAGAGGAGTTGTACATATTTGGCAAAGGGTATTTTGTCAAGTGGTGTACTCGTATTGGTTTTGGGTGTATCCAAATTAAGAATGGAAAATCTCAAGCGGATTGCTTGGGGACTGGACGTAGGTCACAAGGACCGAACTAGGATAAATCTCTTGTCTTTGTGTTTGCATTTTTCTGAGTTTTATCTTGTGAATTTTCATTTCCTGCAAATAGTTTTATTTAAAAAGTTTATAAATACTATTCACCCCCTCTAGTGTTTGTGTTGCTTGAATACAGATCCTATAGTTCTGAGATCGACACATGATCTTCACCAAATAGCAACTGATGCCTTTGAAATCAACACATGATCCCATGACGAACCTGTGATACTCTCATACCAATTGTTGTACGCATGACAACAACCTCTCCAAGGAATCCACCAACCAGGCGGAGACTGATGCAGCCGGAGATGTAACCAACACGACAAGAATAGAGAATAATAGAGAAAAGCAATCAACATAGTATTTAATGAGGTTCGGCAACGTGCCTATGTCCTCTGGGCAGGGGAGAGAGAGATTTTATTGATTCAACAATTAATACAAATTAATACAGAGGGATACTTGAGGGAACTTTCAGGGATGCAATACATGAGGCTCTATCCCTTATTTATAGCCACAGAGTCCCTGGGTTTAAGGAAACCCCGATTGGATTCGATCTCAAATAGAAATGGAATCTGAATCCTGAAAGGAAAGCCAAAACACGTTTGTTGGTCGACAGGGTGGTTGACCGACCTTGTCCACAGTCGACCGGGCCGGTCGACCGGACCCAATAGAGAGCAGCCTACTTTCAATCGGTCCACCGGGCGGTCGACTGGGCTATCCTGTGAACGTCATGCACATTGGTTGACTGCCCAGTCACCAATCCCTCCTACGGTCGACCAGACGGTCGACTGAGGGTCTTTCTAGGCATGCTACACGTGCCGTTTCTCGCTCCCTTTATCTACTGATCTCCGTGCTATCTTCTGATGTCTCCTCTATCTCCTCTCTCCCTACATGTTCTTCCACTTCTCCTACATGTTCTTCCACTTCTCCCTCTCTAACTTTTCTTGCTTCTTCGCCTTTGGTAACTTCACCTCTTTCACCAACATCTGTTTCCCTCCAGCTTTGAGCTTGGATTTCCTCAACAATGCAGACAAGATCATATCCTTCTGCTTCGCATCATTCTGCATCATCCCAATCTCATAAGACAGCTTCTTGACCATCAAGAATGCTTCTTCCTTCATCTAAACATCCGTCCAAGATCTTGCTTTGCCGCCTCCGCTTGGTTGAGAGAGAAGGTGTAGTGGTCAAATGACCTATCTCAAGATGGTGATTGATCGAGCTCAAACCTATATATAGAAAATAAAGAATTTCATAAATACAAAACAAAAATGTAAGGTGCACAATTCTACCGTGATAGCAAGTGGCAATGTGGGTCGTGATCCACAAGGAGAGACTAGTGATGGAAACTTTTACTAAGTTCCCTTTTAGTTTACTAGAAATGGTTAAAGTTCTTCTCTTGCTCTTTAGAAAGAAAAAATAAGTTATGTTAAATTGTGAAAGTGTTAGGTTGAAGTAGTTGCAGAAAATAGAAAATGTGAATAAAGAGTTGAGAGTTAATGGTGATCTAGACAAAGAATTAAAGAAAAGAAAACTAAAAGAACTTACTTACCTCTTCTGGTTGATGACTTATCTGAAATCCTTATCAACGATGTACCTTTACTTGAAGGCGAGCGAAGCATGACAGATGAGATCTTCCCCATTCTTGATCTACACTATGAAATGAAGGTGCAAGCTATACTACCATAGAAACGGTTATTCATCACCATAAGCTATCAATGACATTTACAAGGGCAAGGCCACTTCGAAGCTATTGAAGTTGTTTGGATTCACAACACATAAGAGAGAAGCAATAAAAACAAGAGTAGAAAAGAAACTTTGATTGAATTGAATAACAATGAAAGAAAGGAAGAATACTTATACCTGTGTCACTCTTAGCACAAGCTTCACTCTTGTTCTCCCACGAAACTCTTCTTCAATCTGAGTTGCATAAAAAAATAAAAATTACAGTTAAAAGAGAACGAAAAACTAAGTTAAACCTATACAAAAATCTATTCTATTATCTACTTGATTATTCCTTTTGCCTTCTGAAGTGGCGGTATTTATCGGTTGAAATGAATGAGAGAGAGCATGTTTGAGGATGAGATCAAATCCCTGGCCCAACAGAAATAATCTTCTGATAAGGTTGGAGATAAGGTTAGAGATATGAACAAAATCGCTTGCCTAATAGAAAAGATCTTCTGAGAAGATTGGAGATAAGGCTACATATATTTTGTTTATTCCTTGATCTTCTGTTAGATTGTATTTTATCTCTCTGAATCTTCTGAATATTCATCCCAATCTTTTAAATATACCTGTGTATATTGAAAAGGTTGCTTTTGTACTTATGTATTTAATCTTATCTTTGTTAATTCTTCAGCTAACTGAATAAATCTTCAAAAATCTGAATTAAAAGAAACAGATCTATGATAAGCTTCAAGCTAACCAAATATATCCAAATAAATTATAATTTAACTCAAATTTATTTTGTCTTATCTACTCTCCCTTCACTAAGACAAACCTACAAAATTAAGATATTAAGATAAGACAATTAGCATGATTTATTACATGATAATGTAGGAATACAATAATAGATATATAATAAACGTGTACAATCACACCCCCACAACTATCTTTTGCTCGTCCTTGAGAAAAATAAGAAAACCAAACCTAAATAATAATTAGACCACATTCGCAGGTCATACGACTATACTGAGCATGTGCAATAAGCCTTTAAACCTATAGTTATCCCCAAGGACGAGTTTTATCTCGTGAGGGTTTTTAGTAGATTACATCCAAAAAATCCATAAAGAAATAAAAGTAAAGTGTTAGTATTTTGAAAACATATTTTGAAAGAGAAAATATTTAAAGTATTATTGTAAAATCAAGTAATCTATAAGTATTTAGGATTATTAAAACTTAAGTCATTCCTAAAATTAGTCTATATTCAAAAATTTGTCATCAATCAAGGTGAGGAGTCAAATTGTATTTCTCATCTATTCTATTATTTTACCCTAAGTTATATGCACCTTATGATCATGAAAATTTGACTTAAGATTTTTCAACTCTAACTCTTACACCTTATATATATATCTGTTCTCTTTTTTTCTTTACATTTATAGTGGTAATATCTCTTTAGTTTATTAGGCTTTTTAATTTATTTATGTAACGAACCTTTAGTCGGTGACTCCCAAACCAGACGGTTTTAGGCCATCAGGTGAGAAAATACCCCAAGGACTTAGAACTCAAGCAAATAAGGCGACAAAAATAAAGATTTTATTTATATGAACTATTTTTAGGCGTGAATATTTATGCTTTATTAGGAAAAAATACCCAACTTAATTAGAGGATTATATATATTTTTTAAAACTTATCTAATTACCTTTACATAAATACTAAGGCTTGCTTAGGCCAAAGCACCAATTAATAAAAATTAGGTATGTTTTTTATATATATATAAATATTTTTTATAAGGCATAAGTATATAAAATATGCATATTTCATCAAGACAAAAACCACGACTAAATTACTTTTTCAATTTTTTTCCTACACTTAGAAATCAAACAAATAATCTTATTTTGACCAAGTATAAGAAATCCCAATTATGATTGACTTATTTCTTAAAATTAACTTAATTTCTTACAAAAAATTAAGTTAAAATACTATTTCTCTTTCCAAAAAGTTTTTAAAACCAAAGAAAATGTTAATTTTTTAACCTATGCTATATTAAAACCCCCCCCCACACCTATCTTATGTATTGTCTTCAATGTATGAATAAGTGCATAAACACATGAAAAAGAAGAAAGGGAAGGAAAATATTACCTTACGGTAGTAGTTCTTGTAGTGGTCAGATTAGGTTAAGTGTTGCTACCCATCAAGAAAATATGATAGTTTATAGATTCTACCTTTATTAATCTCTTTTTTATATACATAATTACATTCCCAATATGAATAGGAACATGAAAGATCTTATCATGAAAATTATTCCCTCTACATGAGCAGTCTTGGAAAATCATCACGGAGTCAACATGGTCTATACCTATATCCAACGAAAGAATGTGACTTGATGGAATTGTTGACTTGGGCACAAGAGTAATAGGTTCTGAAATCAATACTAACTCAGAAAAATCAACTTTGAGTTCGAAAGTCGATTTTAGTTTAAGAGTTGAGTCCAAATCAAGAATTAAAATTCAAATTTTTCCCATCAATGGTATGTGACTCTCCAAAATTGATGATTCAATTTCTAGATCTATGAGTACGAATAAATATTGGCTGAGGAAATATGTTCAAATAGGGTAAGGATACCAGAGTCAATATAGATTCGAAGATGGAACTGAATCACAAGGTTGGAGATTGGGGTCACATTCACGTCAAGTTCAATCTCATTGAATGAAAAACTTACCAATTTGTTCAAAGTTTGGAATTGGTCAAGTGTAAGGCTTTGTACTGAAATTGAATCTTGACCAAAGTCTTCAAGATTCTATGATTCTTTGTTTTCATTAATATGGTTAGAAGTGTCAAGAGTAGTCAAAGATTGGGTAGGGAGAGTTTTCTTATTCCTACGCATATTTTCCAATCGACTAAGTCTTGCTTCTATCATATTTAAAGGGTCGCTTTGGAATTGAATTGTGGATTCCGTACTCTTTTCTAAGTCGGTATGTTCTTGTTGGTGGGACATGAAAAATGAATTAAGATTTTGGATTTGAAAATTTTGATGGAATTTGAGTCTTCTAGAATTTGAATTCATCGCTCAATCTCTTCTAAGGCTTCATCCTTTTTTTCTAGTCAATTGGTTCTTCTAATGGCTGTTCGGGAGAAGAGTATATGAAGCTAGATGTTGGTAAGGTGGTTGACTATATGACTCGGGGAGTAATATCCTCACTGACTCTGTGAAGAGTGATAATAATTGCTCCAATCTTGTTCACGTTATTGGGACTGGGGCAAATATTAATTCGGATAAGACCAATCTGGCATACTTGATTGGTTAAAGTTATTATATGTCAGGTTAGTAATATCCAAAAAAGTGGTTGAGATGTAATATAGATTACCATTAAAATTTGAAAAATTATTGTTGTAAGCTATATCAGACAGGAATGTCAAAACAAACAAACAAAAACAAACAAACACAAGAAAAGAATCTAACTTAAGTTAGGGTAGACTTTAGACCTAAATGACTCTTAACTGTTGATTATCCACAGGAGATATATTGCAGAACCTGACAACAAGTTAATTGGTCCGGTAGGGGCAAGATAAGTGGAAGGTATCTTCGAAGCTATTGGAGTCGTTTGGATTCACAACACAGAAGAGAGAAGAAATAAAAACAAGAGTATAACTGTGATTGAATTGAATAACAATAAAAGAAAGGAAGAATATTTACACCGATGTCACTCTCATTACAAACTTCACTCTTATTCTCCATGAAATTCTTCTTCAATCTCAGTTACATAAAAAAATTACATTTAAAAGAGAAAGAAAAACATAAGTTAAACCTATACAAAAAGCTATTCTATTCTCTACTTGATTATCTCTTTTGCCTTCTGAAGTGGTAGTATTTATAGGTTAAAATGGATAAGCGAGAGCATGTTTGAGGATGAAATCAAATCGCTGGCCCAACAAAAAAGATCTTCTGATAAGTTTGGAGATAAGATTGGAGATATGAATAAAATTGCTTGCTCAATAAAAAAGATTTTCTGACAAGGTTGGAGATAAGACTAAAAATATATTTTGTTTATCCCTTGATCTTCAGTTAGGTTATGTTTTATCTCTCTGAATCTTCTGAATAGTCATCCCAATCTTTTAAATATATCTTTGTATATTGATAAGGTTGCGTTTGGACTTCTGAATTAATCTTATCTTCGTTGATTATTCACCTAACTGAATAGATCCTCAAAAAATCTGATTTAACTTAAATAGATCTGAGATTATCTTCAAGCTAACCAAATATACTCAAATAAAGCAGAATTTAACTCCAATTTATTTGGTCTTATCCATTCTCCCTTTATTAAAACAAACCTACAAAATTAAGACACCAAGACAAGTTAATTAGCATGATTTATTACAAGATAGATGTAGGAATATAATAATAGATATGTAATAAATGAGTACAATCAGTGATGACGCATACTCAATGATGTAGAGATCAGATGCTGAAGCAGGCGAAATAAATCTCAGTTCTGATTGACACGAGCAGTTGAAGGCTCATTACATTTTGTTTTATTTAATTTTATATTTTAATTGTGTTTTGATTTATTAGGAGTTGAATATTGTATATTTTTTTTAGTTCCACATCGTTGTGCTTTGGAACTACAAGTTTATAAAGTTTATTTATAGACTCTGGGATTAGTTGGAATAATTAATGAAGAATTTTGGATAAAATCATGAATAAGATTGTTGTTATCTTAAAACTTGTTTAAGATTTATTTCCTAATAATTCCTCTTAATTAAACCCTAGCCTAATAATCCTTCTTCCCTCTTTTTTTCCTGCTGCCACCCTCCCGCTCTCTTCTTGATCTTTGTCGTCTTCGGTGTTCTCACCACCGGACTGGCACATCCCATCCATCATCACCTCCATCACCTCATCCCCTTCCTCTCCTAGAATGAGATCCCACTGGCAAGTCATCCACTGCCGTCCTCACCCTTATCTTGACCTCATCATGTACCACTCGCACTCTCAAGTACTCTTTCACTATCCTCACGACCAATAACAATGGCCTCGCTGCGCCACCCAAGCGTCGCCGATGCAGCCACCACCACTAAGCCACCTTCTCTATATCTTCTTCAGTTTTGTTTTATTGTTACCGGGCAACTGGTCATGCCGCCCTGCCAAGCTACGCCGTCTATCATCTTTTTCTTCCTCTTACGTAATAATTGTCGTCGCAACACCTTTCTGCTGGCGAGCATTACCTTTAAAGATTATGTCAAATTTTAGATCCTTCTATCCATATTTTTAATTTTTATCCACTTTTGTAAGTCTGGTTCACCTTTTTTGCTTTTTTGGCCACCTTTTGAAGGTTTTGTCTACCTCTTGAGAAATCCATCTAATATTCTGCCTCCATTACAAAGTCTACTTTTGAAGATTCTGTATACCTTTTGACAGATATGTATTCCTTTTTACTATTCTTTTCACTTTATGAAATTTTGGGCCACTGTTTTAATATTCTGAACGTGGTGGCACATTTTTATTATGTTTTTCCATTTCGAAATTTCTCATATGCTTATGGTAGTTCCTTCCACCATTTTGTATTCACCTTTTGAAAGTGTTGTCAACCTTTTCACTATTATGTTCACGTACTTGATATTTTGTCCTCCTTTTTGAAAGTGTTGTCCACCTTTTTCTTTATACTTTTTGAAAGTTTTGTCCATCTTTTTACTATTCTCTCATTTTTGAAAATTCTCGCCTTCTTTTTTAATATTTTGTCCATTTTTTTCTTATCACCTTTTGAAAGTGTTGCCAATTTATTTCTTTCACAGGTAATATACAATCTCTTCAAATAAGACCTCTATAATGAAGAAGCATCTTAAGAGGAATAAGATGAGACAAATCAACAATTGATTTTTGACACGACCTACTATAAGGAGTAGATGCGGGGGAGAAGGACACAATAACCATACTTGCAATGAAGGGATAGACAAGGAACTCATGCAACCTACTGGGGTAGATGAGGAATTCATTCGCCCTGCTTAGTTTGCAAATTAGGGATGTAGGATTTTTTTATTGGAATTATCTAATATTTTGGTGTAACAGAAATTTGGATAGAAATGTCGAGTTTTCCTCTTGGAATTAGCTATCTTTTTGGCGTAAGAGAAAAGTTGGAAAAAATATGGAATTTTCTTATTGGATTTGTCTATCATTTTGGTATAAGAGAACGTTGGATAGAAATTGGACTTTCACTATTTATGGTTATCATTTCTAAGAATTTTTATGTAATAAAAACTAATTACTTTCTTTCTATGTTTTTGTTCACCTTTTCAAGATTCTGTCTAATTTTTAGACTTTGTCCAACTTTTAAATTTCTGTCCATATGAAATTTTTATCCACTTTTTTAACTTTTGCCCAACTTTAGATTGTTTTGTCTACCTCTATAAAAAAAACCATAAATCAAAAGTGCCCAAAACAATTCCATTTCATTAATGAAGTTCCATTAAAATCAGTTACACTGCATTCATTACATAAACTTCATCGATGAAAGCACAGAAGATAATCACAATGGCCAAAGTAACACACTTCAAAAGGCCCTCTATGTATTTCATCTCTTCAATCTTATCTCTCAACTGCTTGTTTTCATCATCAATAGAAGAATGTTTAATTAAGAGAAGGTGGCAATAAACTTCATCAGCTAATCGACTTTCTACCGAGTAGGATTCAAAGCTTCCATGTTTTCCAGCGGCTTATCTTTGTACCGAATCGGAGCCACCGAACAGTTATCCTATCCAAATATCACAGTGCAAATCAGAAGAAATTAAAAAGATTTTAAACGAGAAAGAGGAGAAGTAGCTCACAAGTACTTACCCAATCTCATAACAAAAAGGTTGGAAATTATATCTCCAAAATAATTTTTCCTTTTTAGGATACTTGTTGTATTCTACTTATAGAAGAGAGGAGGTTTTGGGCGAAAAAAAAATCTCAGAATTGGCGGGAAAACTTTCAGGTTAAAGTTAATTACATTAAAGTTGAACGGTTTTTTGAGAAGTTATTGATTAAAGAACTGAGGCGTCAAATTTTAGAGCTTATATTAATTAGATTGAAGTCAATTACCGTAAGGTTCGTGGCTAAGTTCAGATTTTGGCGAGAATAATAATTAGATAGAGCTAAGGTAAATTGCTCAAAAAATGTATACATCAAAAAAAATTAACATCATTGTACTTACACAACCAACAAAAAAGTTGAACATAATTGTACTTCGCACAAAGCCTCCGCTCGGTATGCCTACACAGAGGAAGGCATAACCCGTAAAATGTGGACATATATTAACAAAAGTAGATAGAAATTGACAAAAGTAGACATAAATCTGACATCCAGGAAATTGAACTTTTACAACCAGAATAATTGTTTAAACCATAAAATATATTCAACCTTTATAACCAGAAAAAAGTTCTCATGCCATCAACAAAAAATTTTCTCATACAATAGAAAATGTTCCAGCATAATAAAATTTTCATTACTTGGCCCAATGGGTGAGGTCACAATCAGGGGTGTAGCGCACAAGCAGTATAGCTAGTATGACAGATGTCTTCATTACTTGGCCCTCAACCAGTCGCTCCGCATAAATCTTTGCTCTGTGCGCCTTTAAGGACTTGTTAGCGGGTATAACTTCATAGAGGTCCCCGCCCAGATGCCTTCGTATTCACAGAAGAATATACTGCAGTTAAAACTACAAAGTAAACATAATTTAGCATAAGGTTGACAGTATTGAGAAAGTTAGACAAAACAGAGAAAGGTTGATTAACAATTAAAAAGGTATACAAAAATTGAGAAAGTTAGATAGAAACTTAAAAGGTTAGACAGAATTTAAGAAAGTTATACAAAAAATGAAAAGGCTTGATGGAAATAAGGATAGTTAGACATAATTTTCACACATGTTTTGTTATTGCTGAGATTTCTACTTATGGTAGGGGAGGTGCTTGACACATGTTCTAGTTGTTATTCCGCCCATTGTCTCAAGCCACTCAAAGGCTCTTGACTTAATTCTTATGAGGGAGGGAACTGTAGTGGTCAATCTCCTCCCTTTCGAAATCAACCTTCAAAAGGTGTGAATGTACATCACTGCAGATAGGAAATAGCAGAATCAGACAAGCTTCAGTAATATACTACTCCACATATTGAACAAAAAGTAGGCTTTACTCCTCTGCGTCCTTATAGTATGGGAGGTTCTACAGAGAAAATACATAAGGTTGACAAATAGACAAAATTTGGACAAAGAATTATAAAAATCTAACAGAAATTACAAGTTGGAAAGATTACGCAGAAGATAGACAAAAAAAACTAAAGTTAAGTTAAACAGAAAAAGAAATGTTGGCCAAAAAATAACCAAAGTAGAACAAAATATACTTACAAAGAACTAGGGCGGACTATTTCAACTCTTCAATACTGCTCCTCATATTGGTTTTCCTGTTGCTGCATCAATTCCCTCCCAACACAGACACCACGTATCTTTAAAAGATAGTTTTAAAACATAAAATTAAAAAATTTTAGAAAGGCAAACAGAAACAAAAGTTGGACAACAAGAGTTGAAAAGATGAAAACTCACATTGTCCCAAGCATACAGCCATGGAGGACTAGTGAAAGATCTTATTGGATCACGGATATAACTCTCCACGAACAAACAAATGTTTCCTAATGTTTTTTTTTGACAATTAAGTTAGATCATGTTAATTGTTGGACATATATTTACAAAGTTGGACAGAGGGTTTAAAGGGGGACAGATATTGTAGAATTAGACATAAATTGAATAAGTTGACATACATAGAAATACCACCGCATCACTGGTAGTTATAGGAAATGTTACAAAGCCTGAAGTTCCTCAGGACTGACCTGGGTTGTTGGGGCCCGCTATGTGACGTTGTGGATGAAGCCAATCTCCTTATCATCCTCCTAGTACATATGCACTGTGAAGACTGAATCATAGGGAAAGTCGTCATTTAGTTCTAACAATTTCCTGAACTTTGCTTCTTTCAAGGATTCCAACCTCATAACTACCCAGATGTCCTGCACAACTAAGATACATGGATCTTCATAGGTGAAGGCTTTTGCTGCAACCTGAGCAAAGGATTATGGACCAACCTAGGTAGAGGGCGTTGTTGCAATAATGACAGAGAACACTGCTGTAACAATGACCAAGCCACAGGCTTCTGTTGCAATATGATGAGGCTCCTATTTACCCATGCATTCTTTTTTCACTTTGCCTTGCAAGGTGGACAAAAAATGACTATGTTGGACAAATTAAGTAATATGTTGACAAAAATTATGTTATGTGGACAATAATTCTATGCCATTAACAAAGAATTTAATATCTGGACAAAACTTAATGAACATGGAAAGGATCTTTAGAAGTTGGATAAAAATTGAAAAATGCAGGAAGATACAAACATACCTTAGTCAGGGAACATCGTATGATGGAGAAATCGCAACCTTCGAAGGCTGTCGGCATCCCCAAATCTTCACATTCTTAACAATACTGTTCAGACTAGCAGAGCTTGCTCTATCTTCCTCTCTTTTTTCCTCTCCTCTTTCCGCTCTTTCTTCCTCCTAGAGCCTTGAGAGTAGTCTGTCAATATGAAAACTGTCATTTTCTCCACCCATCTTCCCTGCTTCTTCTTCTTCTTCTTCTTCTTCTGTCGGTCTCTGATCCAAAATCCCTTCTTCTCTCCCTTTATCTGTTTGCTCATCACAAAATGAGCTTCCTCTTCCTCTTCAGCAATGGAAGTCTGCCTGAGCTCTTCAAATGAAAGTCCCGCTTTTGCAACTTCATGCAAGCCAACAACTTCAAAGACATTTCGGAGTCAGGTAATCTCTTATTCGTAATAAGATTCCATTGCACTTATTCCTTGTCTTGGTGCCCCAAAACTCTTCAAAACAGAAAGTTGCAAATGGCTATCTTATTCCTCATTTGAGATAATTGCGGTCAAGCTTGGCGATGACCGCCTCAGGTTGGCGAAGAATATAAGTATAAAAGGTGGTCAAACAATTAAAAAACATGTTGGAAAAATTTCTAATATGTTGGACAAATTCCAATTTGGCTGACAAATTCCGAAATGTAGATAATTTATTAAAATGTAGAAAAATTTATTAAAATGTACACAAAACCTGAAGAAACACTTACCCACTTTACAAAGTCCCACCAATTCCTTCCAAAAGGGATAGAAGTAGATGGGGACATACTAGCATAATGCTCCCACTGCCTCTCCTTGTCTTCTCTTCGTTCTCTCTACATCTCTCTTCTTTTCCTTCCTCTTTGATCACTTCTATGCTTTCCTCTCCTCTCCTCTCTTTTCTATCTTTCACATTCCTCTTCACTTTCTTCTATTCTTGCTACTCTTTTTTTTTTCTCTTCCTCACTTCTTCTCCTCTCGTAAATCATCAGATCTTCATCGAGGGCATTATGGACGAGCGTCTTTAACCTGCACTCCAATGATACATGATGAATGGAGCCAACATCTGTCCTCCACCTACACCCACAACTCACTCACATCTCCTACTCATCTCAGCTGCTTCTCCTCCTCTCATTGACGTCTTCCACTCTTTTCTCTCACCTGCACGCACCTCTCTCTCGCCCCCCACTCTCTCTCCCTCTCTACTTGTGTCTCTTTTCACCTCTCTTATTCGACTAGCCAAAAACACCAGCCAACCAACCGCCAACGGCCGCCACCTCCTCCTAATTCTTCATCTCCGGCAACCCATGCCCTTACCGACTCTGAGCCTGGCCACGCATCCACCACGCCGGCCATCATCTACCTCCTATTCTTCTGACCTCCATGACTCCACCATATCCGCGTGCACCCATCCACCAAGATCCCACCTCCATCCTCTTCTTTCCCGTAGCACCTCCTCCACCATCTGTTGCCTTTGCCCCGTCGCGCTCACCTCCTCCTCCCATCATGTGTGGCCTCCACTCATCTCAACAGCGCTACCCGCAATAGCCTCTGCCTCTGCGCTGGATCTGCACCACCTTCCCACATCTTCCACTCGCTTTATCTCCCACTCTCCTTGTATATCTCTCTCACACCCTCATTTTTTATCTCTGTCTCTTTCTCTCTCTCACCTGACATCTCTTTCAAACTAAATCTTATTAGATCCTCCATAGAACCCGACCCTATAACCTCACATAATCCATAAGCACCCGCATCTAGACCCACTTCTGGACCCGACCCACAGCACAACAAATCTAGATCCGTTAGTGTCGTGTTTGGGTTTTTATGTCGTTCCTCGATCGTTCAATGCCCGACTCTAGTGACTCTAGAGGCGTTGGAATCGTGGAGACGAGAGCTACGTGTGAATAGCCATTTTAGGGCACTAAAGTCCACGTATTCTCTTGTACATCTTCATAAACCCAATGTGAGTGTTTTAACCTTTTCTTTTTCAATGAATGTTATTTTATATTTAAATTATTAGTCAAGTTAATTATGGTTCACGCACGTTAATTACTATTCAAGTTCACATATATTAAACACAAAATTAGTTGCCATGTGAATGTTTTTATCTTTTTAATTAATTATTATATATTGAAATAATTATGACCATCATTCATTGTTCGTCTATTTAAATTGCTTAATGAATTTCTAAATGTTCCTAAAATTGTAAAGTTCATAATCTAGTGATGTGTAAATATCATACATTTGATTTAGTAGTTCGTACCAATATTTGATTGTGAGAATATATTTTTAATGGATGGTTGCTAATTTCAGGAGATTGAATTGCTTTGGATTATTAAAAAATCAGTCTTTAAAAATAATTAAACATAATTATAAATAGTTAAATATTTATGGAAAGTCCTATTTTATATTTTGATTATTATGTGTGAGTTCTTTATTAAATCCATTTAAATAAATTATTTTCTTTGTTTCTAATAAAAGCATCCTATTTACATATTAAACAAAAAATATTTTATTTTTCAAATAAATTATGCAAATTGTGCAATACTCGATCACGACTGAGTGTTTGGCTGCATTTTTAAATAAATATGAACTTAACTTGCAAAATTATTAATTTGATGTTTAATTATTAAATTACTTAATAAAAATTCCTAACGTCTAGAAAATTGTAATTTCCACGATTTAATTTATTGTACAATAAATTTTATTTTTATTGTTCATGCATATAAATAATATAAATGTTTTATGTAAATATTTATTAACTTCTGAAAATAAATGTTTCAGGCAGTAACTTTCTAGAATTATGATAATTACGAAATTAATAATATTTAATATTGCATTAATTAATTAGTATTTTCCCAAAATAAATCAAACTCTGCTTGCATGAAATCAGTATGAATATTACTGAAAATAATTATTATAAAGTTGAATTATTGATAAAAAGGTTCACTGTTACTGTTACTATATTATCTCAGTAAATCTAGATAACATGGATATTGACTGAACTAGTAATAGAGCAATCAACGACTTACACAAAGGTTAGGAAATTGATAGGGAGATCAGTGTCTATATTTTGGGTGGACCTAGGATACATGTTGCGCAGCCGAAATAAGATTCCACTGCAAGATTCTGGAGTGGCGACTGGCATCCTATTTGTTATTTTTTTTTTACTGTATTACAGTTATAATGTTACTATTTACTATTACTGGTTACCTAGCAGTGGGTCTGGTTCAGGGCCATCTTCTGGTATATACAGTACCCACCTAAAATATGGACAATATCTCCATCTGTCAATTTCAATAACATAGGACCCCAACTGAATGTGTAGTAGGTGTAGTATGGGATGCATTTACTACATGTAATAATTCATGTTCGCTAATTAATAAAAATAGACATTCTGTAATGAAAAATAATTGCATTCACTTGTTACATATATATGTGCTATGATAGACACCTGATACATATATATATATGCTTTGACAGATACCTGACTTGACGCATGATTTATTTCAGATTGTCTTCAGTATTGTTTAACCATGAACTACACGTTATTGTATTCATAATAGTATCTAATATGCACACATATAACATATATGTGTCCCTTCCCTCATTTTACACACTAATTTGGAATTTTCTGACTCCTATGGATTTGCAAATCCAGGATATATTATTCCATTTCTCACAAACATTTAGAGTGGATCAAACGTACTACAAGGAGCCCAAAGTACCCTTATTTGATAATTCAATCTCAGTATCTTTTCTTGCTTTGTTTTCTATTGTTATCTTGTTGGATTAATTCTCTATAGATTGGACTCAACATTATTCATTTTGATTATTCAAAGATTTATAATATCTTAAGTAGAAACTATGTCATATTGTAGTGATTTTAAAGTTATTATAGATGGTTAATATAACTTATTTGGGTTAAATTAGGCTTATCGTGTATATATGGAGTATTCTCCTTACGTATATACGTCGCCGATACTCATCGATCTCCTTTCCAGCGTATTTGGGAAGCGAGATGTGACAAGCATGATACACAAGAGTGGATGCAATCAGAGATGTGCACAACATGCATAAGAAGGAAACAACACTGGGCAATCAACAGCAGGTCAGCCAACCGAAGATTGAGAATAAACAAAACGCTACTAGTTTTTGGAATTGGAGTTTTTTGGCCTAGCGATCGATCAGGCCGTCGACCAGGAAGCGGTTCTCATAGACTTTTAGTCGGATTTGAGTTTTTGTTTTGATGTGAATTTCGTATCTGATTTGGTTTCTTTCAATTGGCTCTCTTTATTACCCAAAGGCCCATCACTCTAGTTTTGATTATGATTAATTCATATAGTTATAGTACTAATGATCTTGTGTTTAATAATTTTCAGATATTTGATCAAGATCTTAGTTAGTGTTTAGCTTTAACAAAAGATTCGAAGTTAAGTTTTGGAGCTAGCCTGTGTTGATTTAAAAGCTCGTGCATCAAGATCGCATCAAGTACTCAAGAGAAGTCTAGCTCATTGAATTAAAGTTTGGACCAAGTCAAGAAGGAGAAGAAGATTTTAGTGAAGACTTGTGTCATGTTTGTAAGTGTTAAGATTTATTTTAGATAAAATATAAAGGATAGATTAGTTGTGGATTGCTCAAGCTCATTAGAGTTCATCAAAATAAGTTATATGGTTTATATGTGTTTTGAATTTCATCCATACGTATTGTTGGTTCAAATGTTTAGAAAAATTTATTTGGTGAATCTATATCATATGTTTAAGTTTTGTATTTATCAAAACTTATATTAGAGCTTATTGTCAAAACATAGATATTTCATCTCATATGTGTATTGGATCAAATTCATACACACTAAGCTTCAAAAGTGTTTAACATATCTTATTTTTGTATTTGGAGAAGTTCTGAAAAAATCATTTTTCAATTTGAAGATTGTTTTTGAAAAATACGAGTTTTTGTTTAAGGCTAAATTTCTATATCACAATAATAGTTCAAATATTTGTAATATGTAGTAATTTTTAATCACACATATTTGTACTTCAAAGTATTTCAATGAGCTTATTTTTCTAGATGTTATGTGATTTTATGAGATTTTATAAGAGTTTTAAAAATCAAGTTTTAATCCCCAAAATTTCAGACCTAGCCTTCTGGCGGTCGACCGACTGGTCGACCGAGCCAGAAGCCAGTCGACCGAGCCAGTCGACCAATGTGCACAGAAACGTGCACGACCCTTTGTCTTGAGGGCCGGTCGACCGGGCGGATGACCGTCCGAGAGCTTTGCTCTTTGGATATGGCCTCGGTCAACTGGGCGGTCGACCAGCAGGTCTATAGCAGGGCGTGGTCGACTGGGCGGTCGACCGGTAGGCCCCAACGGTTAAAAATATGACTGTTGGCCGGTCGACCAGCCCGTCGATCGACAGGTCATTCTAACTATAGATTTGACCATAATGACTAGTTTTTTAATCCCTCTAAAATGGGGTCCACTTGGCCTGTTTTTTGACAAAATTTTGCGAAGGTTTCAAAGCCAGTTTTTCCCATCTCTTTTAGAATTTTTCTCCACTTATTTTAGGGCTAATATTTTTATATCAAAAGAAGAGTTTTAGGAGTGTTTCCGAAAGAGATTTCTTGAGTTTTTCACCACAACTCTATCTTGGTTTTGTCATACCAACTTGAGCTTTCCATTGCTAAATCCATCCTATAGGAGCTCTATTGTGAGAGTTATTTTTTGATCAAGAAAAGTGATCATAAAATTTCATCCTTGTATTGTGAGAAGTTGTGGAGGTTATGGCCTCGATGAAGAGAGTTTTGTGGTGATCAATTGAAGTGATCACCAAGTGTTCCGACGTGTGGTTGGAGGAGTTGTAAGAGATGCGGTCTCGGCAAGCTAGTGTGCTTGCGTGTGTTGTTCTTGCGGGGACAAGAGAGGGACTAGTAAGTCTAAGAGTTCTAGTGTGAACTCGTTGTAGGTGTTGCGGCACCAAGTAATCTTGCGGGATCGATTCTAGTAAAATCCTTCATAGTATTGAAAACGGGGACGTAGAGCAAGGGTGCTCGAGCCTCGAAACAATTCATTCGTATTTACGATTGCTCATCTCTCTCTCACTTGTATTTATATATCTTGCATGCTTATATTATTTATCTCTTTATATGCTTAATATACTTGTGCTTAATTGATATATGCTTCGGATTGTTTGCTCATACTTATATTCAACCAAGAGAGCCATAGTGGCATCTCAACTCTTAATATAGAGGAATCTTGAGGAGATAGTCCAGAGCCCTTCATCGGGAATTCGGCTATACTCTTGTGTTATACATTGTGTGTTTAGCTTAATAATTTTAGTTTACATAAATAGTTTTTAATTTTGCATCATTATCATTAGATTAGCTAATATACCTATTCACCCCCCCCTCTTGGTGTAGTTTCAATTAGTATCAGAGCTTGGTGCTCTTGATTTGGATCAAACAACCTTAAGTTAAAGATCTTCATTTTAACTAATCACAATATTTGTATACACACATGGATTTCGTGACACCTCCCATGTTCGATATTATCAACATACAAACTTGGAAAGTTAAGATGTCCATGTACCTAAAAGCCCTAGGTATTCATGTTTACCTTGCCACCATTAAGGATTCATATTTTGTTAATAGCGAACATCTTGACGCTAACAAAAAAACCATCCATGCTTTAAAATCTACCCTAAATGATGAATATTTATCTAGGGTTGCTAACTTTGATTCAGCTTTTATAATATGGAACACACTTGTCTCTTTTGGTTAACAAAATCAATAATATATGAGGAGTGATTCAGATTATGGAAATTATGCTTCCAACATATACTACATGGTCCAAGGAGATAACCCCTTGAGGTAAATTCTGAATCTGAACTAGAAGATATTGACATGCCTTATGATGAGCTTGTATTCTTTTGTCAAAATCTTTTCGAAAATATGAATTGTTGAAGAAAGAAAAAGATTCTTTTAAAAATAAATTTGAATTTATTTCAAAAGAAAATGAATTTTTAAAAGGGGAATATTTACTTGTCTTCAAAATTAAATGATATTTGTGAAGGAAACAATTCATTGAAAAATAAAATTACTTTAGTGGAAAAAGAAAAAGAGATTATTTTGGAAGAAAATAACCCTTTGAAAAGAAAATTTGTTTTAAAAGAATAAAAATATTTCTAAAAAGAAAAAGATAGTTGATTCTCATTCTTGCCACGCTAATAATGTTGTATCCTCTTTTGATAAGAATGAGATTCATATTTTGAAAAAGAGAATTGATTGTTTAAGCTCAAATTTGAGCAATTGTGCATTTAACCATAATAAATTGGAACCTATTTTTCGCAAGAAACAAATTCCACACATGCATACACATCCTACATGGCATACACCTCATGTAGATCATGATCAAACTCATTCTCATATGTATATTAGAGTGTACACATGTACACATTGTGGTCGCAAAGGCCATCTTTCAAGATTTTATTTTGATGGATTAAATTCTATAAATTTTGCAAATAATAATGTCTGGGTTCCATTTGTTTCTAACCCCTGTAGACCTAAAAAGAAATGGATACCAAAATCCTCACTTCTTGTATTTAATGTAGGTGTGGGTTCTCATATGATATGAGAGGTATGGTGTCTTGATGGTGGATGCATTTGAGTTTGATGGATAATACGTCAGATGCATCACCTTCAAGGATGTTTGGTGGGAGCACCACCATAGTTTAGAGACCTAGAGATTAGTTCATATGGTTTTGTAACTATCTCTAACTCCTATTTTAGTATACATGTTTTTATAATTGATGATTTTTAGCTTGTTTTGGTTTCAATGCTTATTATGTTAAATGATCATGTTTTTTACTTCATTTGGTGATTACTTGTTTAGATGTAATTTTCATTAAACTTGTGTTATACTTGTATAAGGAGTGAGCTAAACTTAATTATTATGTGTTAGTACTTCATTACTCATTGTACGCAATATATGTGCATGTATAACCTAGTTTTTATGATTCTTTCATTTATACTCGTTTTCCCTATTTTTATATATGTTTAGCTTCATGTATATGTTATTTTGTCTAAAACTAGTAAACATACATGTATACCCTTGAGTCACTTGTCTTCATGTAAAATTCTATTATGACTCACTTATGTTTGGGATATGTATGTATATTTTTAGTTTTAATAGAACATACATATACCTTGAAGTTTGTTTAATTTTAATGAAAACTAAATTTATATGATTTTCATATGCTTTGATATTTTGAGCTTTATTGTTTATTTTTATGAATGTGCTGTTCTCACATGATTCTTGTGCACTCACATTATTTTTTACTCATAGCTATGTTTTCATGAGTTTTATAGATTTTGAGTATCAACTCTTGTGTATTTAGCATGCTTCATGGGTTATTGATCGAGAAAAAACCGCGCACAAAAAGTGTATGTTTTGAAATTGATATTTAAAGTGTGTGTGCTTTAACTTCCTCGATACTTTCGTTATAGCATAGAGGCTAAAACGAGTCAAATCCATAAGGAGGAGAGGTGATAGAAGCTACGGTTGTAAGTTCACCTAGAGGGGGGGTGAATAGGTGATGGCTAATCTAATGGTCACTTAATGAACAAATGATGCGGAATTAAAACTAAGATGACCAAATTAAAACTTCTTTTAATTAAACACTTATGTATAACACAAGAGTGTTGCTGAATTCCCCTTTGCGAGGCTCTGGACAAGCTCCTCTAGATTCCCCTTGAAATGGGTTGAGGTGCCGCGTTGACTCTCTTGGTTGAATACTAGTGTTAACAACAATCCCAAGCAAGTATAGCAATTATGAGCACAAGGGTATATCATGCATATAAGAGATAAAGACTATAAGGTAATGCAAGATATAAGAGACAAAGAGAGAAAGAGAGATAGAGTAAGCAATCGCAAACACAAAGGATTTGTTTCGAGGTTCGAGCACACTTGCTCTACATCCCCGCCTTCGACACACGAAGGATTTCCACTATGCAAGATCCCAATGGATCTCTCCTCGGTGCCGCAACACCTATAAGCCCTCGGACTCCCAAGTCCCGTACACACGCAAGCTCCCACAAGCTTGCCGAGGCCGCACCTCAAATTACCGAGTTCACCGAACTCAAAACCACAAACGAGCACACTTGCCCGTCTCCTCAAAGAACAAAGAAAGATCTTTGGTGATCACAACACTTTGATCACCTTACAAAAACTCTCACAACACAATCCTATGGATAAATAGACAATGGATAGCTCAAGTGATTGTGAGAAAGCAAGGAAAGAAAGCTATGGTGAAAAACTCAAGGAATCACTTAAAATCACTCTTGATAAATTCTTCCCTTTTGATTGGAAGTATTTGCATTCAAATATGTGGAGAAAACTCTGTTAAAAGGATGGGAAAAACTGGCTTAGAAATCTCCAAAATCTTAACCTCAAAACAAGTGACAAGACCCCCTTTTTATAGGCCAGAAAATATAGCCGTTGGGATCTGTCAGAACTGCCGGTCGACCGGCCGGTCGACCGCCAACGGTCAAAAATCCGACCGTTGGAGCCTCCGGTCGACCGGTCGGTCGACCGAAACAAACAGAGAGCAGAACTCTCTGCAGCGGTCGACCGTCCGGTCGATCGGACCACTGTGCTGCCAGACGTGCACAAGTCTGTGCACGTCGGTCGACCGCACGGTCGACCGGACCCTGGTTCGGTCGACCGCCCAGTCGACCAAACTGGCCTGACAGCCAGCTCTAAGTCTGTGCACAATTAAGGGATTTGAAATAGGTCTTTTTAACATAATAAAAATCCCAGAATTCACAGTAAATCTACAAAAATAGTTTCAATCAAAATAAAACTGTTTTTCTAAAAATATGTTTTTCTAAAACTTGTTTTTCCATAACTTCACAAAATACAAAAACAAGATATTTTGAACTTATAAAGCATAGTGTGTATGGATATGATCCACTACACAATAGAGATGAAATATCTATGTTTTTGACTTAATCATAAATCTTGGTTTTGGTTAAGATGTATATGAGAAATACCAAAAACCAAAGTAGATATTTTCCAAAATGAAGAATCTTTTCTAAACATAAAATTCTTTTATGAAAGCAATTTTATCAAGAGTGTGTGTGTGATATGAACTTGAGCAATCCACCAATCTATTCTATCCTTTACATTTTAACTAAAAAAAAAACTAAAATCTTATACCTAGACACAAGTCTTCAACTTCTTGAAGTCTTCCCTTGAAGGCTTCTCATCTTCTTGACTTAGTCCAAGCTTGATCCAAAGCTCCTTGGATTACCCCGTGCTAGCTCCAAAACTTGACAATTTATCCTTTGTTGAGCTTTGCACCTACTAAGATCTTGATCATGAATCTGTCACTAATTAGACACAAGATCATTAGTAATCATAACTTCATGAGTTGATCATCATCAAAACTAGGGTGATATGCCTTTGGGCCAACAACGGTATGTTCACGTATATGTTAACGGTTCTTCAAAATTTTAAAGAATGAAAAGAAAAGAAACAAAGAATGAAAAGAGAAGTACAGTGAAAAACAAAAATGTGGAAAACATAAAAAAGAATGTATTTGTAGTTTTTGATATATTTCTAAAACAAAGTGAAAAGAAAGAAAACTCACGGCTGCTAACTACTAATAACTCCACTAACATGCTAACCTCTTAGTGATAGTTGCCTCACATGTACCATTGGCCATCACTAGTCCTTAGTTCAAAAGCATTTCAAAGCATGACCCATATGTAACTCATCACATCCAACTTAACAAAACAAGTGCAAGTTACACTTAAACCATCAAAACTAAAAGTAAGCATGGAGTAAAGTATTGTTAGCTTGTTAGAGAGTTGAAAATTAGAGTGTTAGATCCATCATCATGAGCCATCAATGGCTCTTGTAAGAGCAAGGCCAAGTAGAGGCTATTAGATTCATGTGGATTATTAAATAAGAAGTTAGACTAGTTGGTGGTTAGTAGTTAGTTACCATGAGAGAAAAGACTAGTTAATCATGTTAAAAGAGTTAGAGAGAAGAAAATAAAAATACGGTAAGAGAGCACCTTTCATAGATTGTCACCTTCTATTACAAGCACTCTTGCTTCCCAACATGCACCACTCTCTCTCCTATTACAAGATCTAAAATAAATGAAAAGTACAAAGAGGAAAAAGAAGAATAAGAACTAAACTACACTACCCTAAACTATAACTTAGAGAAGATTGACTAAAACTATCCTAAAAACTACACAAAAACTCCTCCCTCTGGTGCTCTGGTAATCCCCGAGCTTTTATAGGCAAAACTGGGCATCTGGGTACACGTACGGACCGTCAAATCTTGGCACGCGGCTCCACAAGGGAGCCATGAAAATGCGGCCGTGTTTTCGCAGCCATAGGGTGGCAGCGCGCTGCATGCCGCCTGCTGCGCTGTTCTCTCTTGTCCCCCTATCGGTTAGATGTCCCGGTTTTGGGTTTTGGATCTCTGATTTTGACAGAATCACCTCCAAAGTTAATGGCTATTTTTTGTAGGCCTTTAATCATCAATTAAATGGTAATTTTGGATCTTCTTCTTCATCTCATGCCATGGACCTAGAAATATGTAAGAGAGATATTATTAATAGAATTTAATATTAAATAAATGAGAAGGTGTGATATAAAATATGCAGTTTTAGAGACTAATCACACCCCCACACTTATCTTTTTCTCATCGCGAGCATAACAAAAAGAATTAAGAAGATTATTACACCACTTTTGCAGGTGACGTGATTGCACTGAGCATGTACAATAAGCTGTTAAACCTCTAAGTTTTCTCTAGATGAGAAGTCTTGTCTCTTGAGGGTTTTCAGTGGATTACACCCACAAAATCCATAAAGAAAGAAATCAAATATTAGTATTTTGAGAATACATTTTTGAAATAGGAAAAAGTGTTAAAGTATTTTTGCGAAAATATAAGTGAATCAAGGTCATAAGTTAACTAGAAATTATTCTTCCTTAAACTAAGTCAAAATGCAAAATCTTATTATAAATTAAATATAAGAATTTAAAATTGAATTGATTCTTTGATCTTTCATAAAACTCTTAGAAAAATATGCACTTTGTGAACTGTGAAGATTTTTGGGATATTGACTCAAACTTTTATACCATTTATTTATATTATTATATATATATTATTCTCTTTTTTTCTTCCCTTAGTTTTCTTAGGCTTTCTTATTTACCTAAGTAGTGGGCTTTTAGCCGTTGACTCCCAAACCAGATGATCTTAGGGCACCAGATAAGAAAACATCCCTCGGACTTAAGGATTCGAGTAAATAAATCCACAAAACTAAAAGGGATTATTTTATTTTTGTCCACCGTTTTAGGTGTGAATAATCATGCTTCTTGAGGCATAATTATCTAACTTTAATAAGTGATTTTTATTATCATCATTTTTAATATATTTTTATGGCATTTTCAGTCTTTGTTTCAATCCCAAAAATTGTGTAAGTGTGAAGTGCATAAATCTAAGGTAAAAAATTCAAGATCAAATTATCTTTTCAATCTTACTTTCTTATCCTAAAATTTAAACAAGATCTATTATTTTTACTCGGTTTAAAATTTTATAATTTTAGGTCTTCCTAATTCGTAAGATAATCTTAATTTTATTAAAAATAAATGAAAACTATTTATCTTGTTTCAAAAAGTTTTGTAAAAAGAAAAGAAAAGAGTTTTTATAATTTTTTAAATTAAATTAAAATAAGTATAAAAGAAAGAAAATATAAATATACTATGTTAGTAAACCCTCCCCCACACTTATCTCATGCATTGTCCTCAATGCATCGTGAATGTGTATATACATGAAACAAATGAAGAGGGAAGGAAGATTACCTCATGGTGGTGGTCCAGTGGTGGTCTGACTGGGCCAAGCATTGCTACCCAATCAAGATATTATGGATCTTGCAGAAACCCACCAATGGCCTCTCTAATACGACCCAGTAAAAGAATGATTGAATGAATGATTTTATTTAAAAAAATATTCCCATCTAATTTTCAATTTTTAAAAATAATTACTGAGTCATTTTCTTCAACATTATTGTCCAACAATGAAGTTTGATTTTGGGAAATGATTGATTTTAACTCAAATGGATCAGAAGAAAAATCGATACCGACTTGAGAATTTGACTCAGAATTAAGTCAAGAGTCGATAATGAAAGTCAAAATTGGTTCAAAAATAGGGTCCGAACTAAAGAATTGATGTTCACACACACTTTTCCCATTAATGAAGTGTGATCATAATATATTGGTGATTCAATTTCACAGAGTACTAGTACAGGATTCAATATTGACTCCAAAATAGAGAAAAAAATTTGGTAAAGATACCAGGGTCATTATTGAATCAATAAGTGAAATGGAATTACTCACAAGAGGTTCAGGATCACATTCAGGTGCAAGTTCAATTTCGGGAAAAGGATAACTTGCTAAAATGTAAATATGATTCTCAAAATTTTGGGCAAGTTCAAAAGAATGTAAGGAAATTAAATCTTGATTTTCGTCCACAAAAGGAATGTGAAAGGGTGAAATGATTGATTCAAGTTCAGAAAGTATAGGAATCAAAACTGGCTCAAGAGCGTTACTTAGTTTAGGTAACACTACATGAGTCGATATTAATTCAAGGATTGGACTTGAACTGCTAAATTGAAACTGCGATTCACATTCATCTTCAAGTTCAATTTCAGGAAATAGATAACTTGCCAAACTATTAAGAGGTTGACGTTAGTCAAGTTCAGCTTGGTATGATGAAATTGAAGATGGATTTCCAAGAGGACATGATTCGAGAGTCGTACGAACATTTGGTGGACATAGAAAGTCAATCGTATTTTGCATTATGCGCTCGGTCTCTTGCACGAATTCCATAATTTTTTCCCACAATGATTTCCTTTGAATCATTTTGGGAAAGAACTACTTGAATTTTGGAAATTTTGTGGACATGATGAGGCTACCATTTTTTCAAATTATTTTTGGGCCTCTATCACTTCTTCTAAACTACTTTTCAATGATAATTTTTCTTCAATTGGTGGTTCAAGAATAGGAATATATGAATCAAAATCGGGAAATGAAAATTGTGAACAAGATAGTTGAAAATTTGACTCAGGGATCTGAATCCCATTTACTCTCAAAACAAAACACTTGCATCCAAAAACTTTGAAATATGCAACATTAGGTTTTCTAGAATGATACATTTCAAAAGATGTTTTGGAAGAATTTTTACACAAATAAATACGATTTGATAGGCAGCATGCGGTGTTTACGGTCTCGGCCCATAAATATTGAGGGAGGTCATATTCACTTATCATGGTCCTAGCCATCTCTTGAAGTATTCTATTTTTCCTTTCTACAACTCCATTTTGTTGTGGAGTTCTAGGACATTATTGTAGGGACACCTAGAGGGGGGTGAATAGGTGTAATTGCTAATCTAACAATCTAAATGCTCTAAATGAAAACTAAATGCGGAAGCTAAAATAATTCTTGCAAAATACTTAATACAATACAACAGTGTAGCCGAATTCCCTGTGAAGGGCTCTGGACTAACTCCTCTTGATTCCCCTTGAAATGGGTTGAGGTGTTATGTGAAGCTCTTGTTGGATGAGTATAAGTGATGCACACAAACAACCAAGCATATACAAGATATAACAATATGAATTATGCAAGGTACAAATGCAAGCATGCAATATGAATGTTCTGATTGAAGATGCTTTGCTAAAATAAAAGACAGTAAGAGTTAGAGAGACAATGGATCAAACGCAAAGGCCAAGATATGTTTCGAGGTTCGAGCACCTTGCTCTACATCCCCGCCTACACCACCGTGTAGGATTTCCAATCCACTATCTCCCACCGAGGGAACCTCTACCAAAGAGGATTTGTTACAACTCTAGGAGTACCAAACTCCTCTCTCAAACAACCTCCTCACAACCGAGGGGTAGGCCCGTAGCGAATACAACAACAAATCCACCTCACACTTGAGGGATACAAACCAACAACCAACTCCACCTCACCAAGAGGGAGCAAACACCAATCTCCACCTCTACCAAAGAGGGATACAACAAGAATAAGGGTGTACAACAAGTGGTTCCAAAAATCACAAACTCAATCTCTCTTTTCTTTTTCTCTTTTTCCACAAAACAAAGGATCCTAATAGATTAGGAGAGATGATAGCTCAAGTGTGGAAACTAGGTGTTTTTGAAAACAAGCAACAAGAAAAACTAATTGGGCATGGTTATTGGGTCAATGGTGCAATAGGATAGAGGGTATAGGATCCAATAAGATGTATCGGATCATCAAGTGGGTAAATGAGAAGTAGGGTGAAAGGCCAACAAGGATACACATCCTGAATGAATAACATAAGTACCAATGCTAATATCCAAACTAAATAAATAAAATAATAGTAACGCAAATCATAATTACTGAATGCCAACAATGGAACAATAATAATATATTGACAATAAACAATAATCATACAAAAGAATAATATTAATAATGGTGGTAGCTACTAACTGTATCAACAATTAATAGGAATGAATTAATAATTACAATCGGCAACGGAAATGTTAATGATAAATAATGATTAACACAAAACCAAATTAATATTTACTACCTTAAAATAAATTCCCATACTGATTAATAGTAATAATCTCAAGGGGGAAAATAATAAATCAGGTTGAGGAATTAAAATAATCAGTAAATCAAATAAATACTTTAGAAAAATGGAAATACTGTATTACTAGTTAGGGATCTTACACTGTGCCTGGTGAAGCTAAGCTATAGGCGAAGTAAGTTCACAGTGCAAAGTGCTAGGCAAAAGACGGAGTTCCCGATGAAGATTGCATAATGCTAAACGCAAACACGAGCAACAGAGCTATCACTTGCAGTGAAGCTAATGCATAGGCGCTAAGCGACACTCGTGACAAAGCTACACTCGTGATGATGCTAAGCTCACAAGGAAGCTAGCGTATGAATGCTTAGCCAACGATAGTAGTGAAGCTAGCGTATGAACGCTTAGCTAAAACTCGTGGTGAAGCTACGCTCATCGCAGAGCTAGTGGTAAAGTACTGAGCGCTAAGCTCGCTTACCTGACAGAGCTAGTAAAGCCAAGAGACTAAGCCAGAGGACAAAATAAAGCCTGAAGGCTAAGGAAAAAGACTTTACCAATTACGACTTTACCAATTACGACTATTGAATTCGAACTCATAAGAAGACCAAAACAGGTCATTTTAAGAGGGAGCACCAAGGCTAGGGTCGCGATTGGGCCTATGGTAGGTCGCAACCCCATTTTAAACAGAACTAGAGCCAGGCCAGTGTACTTATAGAGCTTAGTTGGGGTCCCCTTGGGCTGGCCCTAACCATTGTCCCCACTTTCATGAACTACATGTTGATTTCTTTTCTATCAAATGTTTTGTCAATAAATCTTGATGTCTTGAAGAATTAATCCATCAGCCACTCAGATTATGTTGGGTGGTGGGTTTGCATGCCAACATTCATCTATGATCATCAAAGGATTTTGGGCAGATGAAAATAGCACTACTGCAATCCTAATATTATGAAAGTTATCGGTTATGATCATGAGTTTAAAAAGATACAGATGATACAATTATTATTTTGTTCACTCATAAAACAGAATATAATAATCACAAACCATTATCTTATCATAATACATATAAAGCATGCACATTCAACCATGGATAAGGTTTATAAAGTTTATTATATCATGATTTCTGGTCTTAGTTAAATAAACATAAAAAATAAAAAAAATACAAGGACACGGATCGTCTCAGAATAGAACTTCATAGCATAGGATACTCTTGCTTACATTTGAAACAAGATTTTAACAGATAGACGAACTGATCCTCTGTGCAATATTCGCATAAAGTAGCATAGAATCCCCTCACTGCATGCAGATATGATATGCAACCTAATAGCAACGGCACCAGTTCACGGTTTCTAGTTGAGCCATTATTCTTCAATTTAGATTCCAAACAGTTCTGAACAAAAGAACCTGTAAACAAAGTAAACAATTCTGCTAACGTATATAAGAATCTTGCAGATATTACAATATTACATTAGTAATAAAACTCAGACAACATGATAATCAAACGTAAAAAAATGTGTCGTGGATATTTACATTAATAACTTATCAAGTACCACTGAATCTCATACATAATTTTGAAGTACATATTTGCCGCCGTAATACAAAACTGGTAATAACGCTACAAGATACATATGCAACTAAAATCCTTGAAACAAGAGGGGTTTCATGGCTAGAATTCTTGAAAAGATAGAGAGAGAGGACATAGGATATATACAACTTCAATATCCCAGCTCAGCAAATCAGCGCCTATAAAAGCATTGAACATAATTGTTTGGGTATTCAGACAGTAATCCAGATCAAACAAGTAAATAGTTTTTAGATTGAAACCTCAAAAGTTCTAGAAAATTTTGGTTTCATGCAACAAAGTAGGATACATCTACAAAGGGAATTAGTGGCACTAGTAGAGAAAACTAGAAATATAAAGGCTTTTTCATATAAGAATACTTGAGAAGACAAAAAGGACATGTAACGGCTATACTTCCTTGCACCAGCTTAGCAAATGAATGCCCTTAAAACATTGAAACAATTAAATGAGTACAGAGATAAAATCTAGATTATTTTGACAAGCAAATATATTTACAGACTGCAACCTGAGCAATTATGATTTTGTCCTGCGTATTGTCTCAGAGAATTTTTTGAGATGATAAGTTAAAACTATAACACAGCAAAATAATAATAATAATAATTTATAGACTGCAACCTGAGCACGATGTTGGTGAATGTAAATAAGATCCCTGAGGTCATGCATACTGCAAGTAACATTATTGATCACTTCAACATTTCATTATGAATAATTCTACATTTTTATGTCATCAATCTTTTGCAGTTTAAATTATGTTCAACAATAAGATGAGGAAAAGAAGAAAGCTTCTATCCAATTTTTCTGTGGAAAGGGATATGTGAGTTCTTTTCCAAAATTCAGATGTATTAAGGACTATGAAACTAAATTCTTCGGTAGAAGAGTACAATTTCCGGTCCTCTTCTTAGGAAGAACTCTCCCTTTCTGATTATCGAAAATTATCACCTGTTTGATTCGGCTGTAACAATAATTTCCTGCTATTACACATCTTGGATTGATGATTATATATATATATATATATATATATATATATATATATATATATATATATATATATATATATATATATATATATATATATGGTTACTGTACCTCAGCTGCCAGCTGAGAGAATTTCTTAACCAGCATGACGTGGCTTCATAATAGCCACAGAAAAGTCAAAAATTTAGGCGGTAAAAGGAGACCCTCAGCCCAATGACTAAAACACCCTCAATTTCATTTTAACCCTGCCTATAACTATTTCTCCACTAAAAAAATTACAGATTTGAAAATTTTGAGTTTTTTCAAACAAAATAAATTACAGATCTTGATTACTAAATTTTAGAAAAATAATTTATTTTAAAAGAATGCAACTATGGTCGCATTAATATTCAAGTTTTTTTTTTGAAAGATATTTTAATCACAATAAAAATCTATTATTGCGACTTGAAACAGTTTATTTTATTTTATTTTGTTGTTTTCTGAAACTGCAATCGAAGTCGCAGTTTTTAAAAAAAAAATTGGATTTAAATTTTTTAATATCATTTTCACTTTTTAGATTTTTTTTTTACATTGCGACCTTTTTTAATTTTTTCGATTAATTTTAGATTTAAATTTTTTAATATCATTTTCACTTTTTAGATTTTTTTTTACATTGCAACCTTTTTTTAATTTTTTCGATTAGGGTCGAAGTATTTTTTTGACCTTGCTAAGCTAAATAGGGTACTGCGACCATGGTCACAGTCTTATGAAATAAGAGTCGCAGTCAATTGAAACAGTGACAATAATCTCATAAGTTAATTAAGATGATTAGAAGATTGTGACTTCGGTCGCAGTCTTATGTAACAGCACTCTTTGAGAATGTTTTGTTTGGTAACAATGCAACATTAGTCATAGTATTTTTTATTAAGTAATCTAAATAGAATACTGCGACTATGGTCGCATTCTTATGAAATAAGAGACATAGTTGATCGAAGCAGCGAACAAGGTCTCGAAAGTTAAGTAATTAAGATGATTAGAAGATTACGATCAAAGACTGTGATATTTTTTTTATAAAGTAATCTAAATAGGATACTGCGACCGTGGTCGCATTCTTATGAATCAAACGATATAGTCAATTGAAGCAGTGAACAAGGTCTCGAAAGTTAAGTAATTAAAATGATTAGAAGACTGCGACCGAAGACTGTGATATTGGTCGTAGTCTTATATAATAGCAGTCTTTTTGAAAAGTTTTGTTTGATAATACTGCGACCTTGGTCGCAGTATTTTATAACTTATTTTTCGTTTTTGCAACCAAGTCGCTATCTTTTTATTAATAAATTTTAATTAGACTGCGACTTTAGTCGCTGTCTTGTAAAACAAATGGTTTGAAGATGAAATTTCATAATGCGACTATACTCACAGAATTCAATTTTATATGACAATTTATTATTATGAATGCGACCAAAATTACAGTCTGATGAAAAGGACAACTTTTCAAATAATTTTTTTCCCTACGACTTCAGTCACATCTCTAACAGATTGGTTATATATTTATGTGTATTTTACATTGTCTTTCAGACTTTAAATCGAATGGCCAATATTTCTGATGATGAAAAATTTCAAATAGGTTTTCCTTTAGAAGAAGAAGAGAAAAATCACGATGAAAATATTAAAGCTGACATCTCGAGGGAACATGAACCTGTCAAAATAGCTACTGGAGATCTAGGTCTGTAACTAAAAATTAATATCTGATCTCGCTCTCGCTTTTTAAGAACGTCATTCTCTACAAGTTAAAAATCTAGATCTGACAGCGTGAGGAGACATAAAGAGATAGAAATATAAAAGTGAAGAAAAAATAATAATAAAGAATATAAAATTAATACATCATTCGAAGAAAAAGACAAACGATAAGGGCTTTTAATAATTTCAATTATTTTCAAAAGCGAGGCATTATTTTAGATTGTCGAATTATGTGGCTCATAATGTATCACGTCACCGCAGGCTGAGAGGGACTCCTAACTGTCAGTTGATATACATATTTTTGATATATATATATATATATATATATATATATATATATATATATATATATATATATATATATATATATATATATATATAGAGCAAATGTTTCGCCGACAAAAGGGCACTTAATAGCATACCTACAGACTACAGTAATTGGCGTGTGACCTCATATAATATAAAAGATCCAAAAATCTTAGGCATTGCAATATTGCTTGTCATACGGGTTTACAACATAGCTTAATGTCATTGAACATGGAAGAATAACACAGAGCCAACAAGATAGGTGCCACAACTCTATATACATATAAAACATCATAATTCACAAAATCATCAGAAATATGATAGAACACAGCAAAACTTGCAATTACCTAAGAGATTAGGAAACTGTTTGCATCAACATCGACTTTCCCTTGGAATTGAATCTCTTCAAGAACAATTTTATAGGTGAAAAACAAAAAGTAAACTAACAGAACACTTCTTATACATAGCAAGGCTGCATATATATCAAGCTATTGTTGTGTTTTAAAATGATAAATTTAAGCATTACCCTGCCGCTTCAAATCTTCAAACAAGTCTTTCAGAAAACAATAGTAAAAAGTAATTGCATCCAAAAAAAAAGAATAATAAGAAAATGTCTACAAGATTTAAAAGTTATCATAATTGTCTAAGGATAGAAATCATTCTGTCTACGCTAGCATTAAGCTAAGTTGTTTCAGAGAAAGCTTCATATAGAAACAGAATTCAACAAATGTAAATGAATAAAATCAGCTAAGGTTCAAAAAGCTACCAAATCTTGCAGGGTTAGCATATGCTTGGCACAAACATAAGATGAGCAGAAGGCGAAGGAGGACATGGAAGCGATGCATCTGTCACCCTCCCTGTACTCAAGTCGAATACGCTCCACGGTACCGGCTCTGTTTTAGATGGATCTATACAATAGATGCAGTTCCCTTCGACCCCAACATCAGCCGCTGACAGTGAAGCAGCGAAATTTCGATAAATGAACAGCACTCGATCTCCAAGGCTCTCAACCCTCACCCACCTCTTCCTCTCAGAAAAATCAGCCTCAAACACTTGGAACCCCGTGAGCCAGCGGCTGGTGTTGGGCGGGTCGTACTCGAAAAACTCCACAACGAGCAACAGCTTCCCATCAGATTCCACCAGAAACAGTTCCATCCTGTCCTCCAAGAAGAATCCATTCGATCTGTTCCCGATCACAGGCAGTTGGCTCTGGTCCATCTCCAAGAACTCGACCGTGGGCTCTACAGGGAGAGTATCGACGACGATAAGACCCTTACTCAAATAAATGCAGTGAAACTTCCCCTTCCAAAATATCGAACTTATCATGGCCACAGAGACCATTCCCATTTCATCATCGGGGAACGGCAGCCAGTACCAGTTGTCGTGACGCTCGCGCCCCGGCCGGTACAATCGGAACCTTTTACCGCAATTGTCAGTCATAAGGAGGAGCACGGCGGTGGCAGAGCCCGCCGCCTTGCATTTAATATAGGAGCCGTTGACCGCCGGGAGTTGGATTTGGGCGCCGGAGAGGGGATTCACGAGGGTGAAAGCGTAGGGGCCGCTGTGAGATCTCCAGCACGGACAATCGTCGAGCAGCAGCCAGCCACTGGGGAAAGAGAAGGAGCAAGCTTTCAATTCCTCTGCTATGCTTGATGTTTCGATCTGGTGTTCGAGGTAGCGGCGCGTGAGGGGGATTCGAAGGCGGTGGTGGGTCCTGGGCTCGAAGGGGCTGAGGCAAAGCACAGAATCTTGCTTGGGCCTGTCGGAGATGAACCATGGGAGGTTGATCATCGGAGGCGGCGCCGGAGCGTGGTGGCGGCGGTGGGCGGTTTGGACGGAGCGCCATTTGGGGCAGACTGCGCCAAAGCGAATGTAATCGGAGAGCGGGAGGCGCTCCAAGATGTTCTCGGTGAGAGGATCTGGGAGATCAAGCCATGGTGGAATGTTTAGGGTTAAAGATTCCATTTTTGAAGACAAAGAAAAAGGAGAAGGAGAAGAGATTTGATTCTCGCTCGCCATTGCAGCACAGGGTAAAGGTTTCGGTTTAGTTTTGGGAGAAACCATTTGCGGCGTGATTCATGTACATGCGTCCTGTGCCACTTTAGATTAAGAATTTGTGAAATTGAGCGAGCGACGTGTTTCTCATGCACTGTCACGTTCTGGGCGTGTCATTGTAACCGAACACAAAAGTCACGTGACATTCCTGTTAAATATCTGTATTTTTTTCGTGTTCATGCCTGCTGCATTTTTTTATATATTTATATCAGTGTCCAAATTAACAGTAAACAAAGATCAAATATCAAATTTTCACATTTAAACCATTGTAAATTCTGAAAAAATTCACATTAAAAAAAAGGAAATGTATTCATGCATTTCGCGCTTACCAATACCACAGCAATGAAATGCAATAAAAATGTATGAATGCGTGATCCTACGCACCATAAGTAGTTCGGAAATTCTTAGACGTTCTGAAAGCATTAGAACTTCTCTATAATAATATTATAGTGGTGAAATTTTGACCAACGACAGGATTAAGGCATGTGTCTCTCACCATCTATATCTCCCGAAAGCACTCGTAAGAAAAATCATCCTTAGGATTCCCCAAAGAGCATCATTTAGAACACTCTTGAGATCATTCACTTCTCTCGAAAGAATTGATTCTTACTGGCCATCACTGCTGCTCATGGCAAAGGCTTGTTTGTTTGCTTACATTCTTTTAGATTTCATGAATTTTAGTCTGATATGACTTGATTTTGGTTCAAGAATTCCAAATTATTTGCGTGTTTGGGCGTGTTGGGCTGTAGTTCTTGAATGCAAAACAAATGTCAGTCTACATCATAAAATTTGACTTCTGAAATCGGGATTTATGGAATTGATTTTGCCTGAATCACTGATATAAAAATTGATAATTAATATTTGAGCTTTGTTTATTAGAAAAGTGCTCCAAAGCCCAGTAAAAGCAAGGAATAAGGGTTTAAACAAAAAAAAGGGCCTGATTTGAGGATTATCTAAAATCCAAAGAATTCAAAATCTGCGTCAAACAAACAGGCCAACCAAGGATTTTGAAATCCTGGCCAAAAACAGTGCAAACAAACAATGTGTTTTGGATTTCAAATCTAAAATCTGCTGAGTCATTTTAACAGTGTCAAAAATCAACAATTTTGCTGATTCCAAACAAACAGATCCTAAATGTTTCGGTTTGGATTTTGTGAAAAGCATTTGCTACTTGATTCATACACACGCGTCCTGTGCCATTTTGTTTTAAGAATTTTGGAAATTTGTTTATGGCCATTAATTAGAATTAATATTTCCTAATAAGTCAAACAAAGTTTTTGGCTCCTCAGAGTTCATAGGATTCGGTTCACGTGTAAGCCACACACACTTGGTATAAAAAAGTTATATTCGTAGTGACACGTGGATAAAATATCAAGTTTTAAAGTTATAAAATTTAAAAATTTTTAAATCTCTTACAATGTTATAAAGAGTCAATCTCACGTGTTAACGTGAAATTCACCCTCTTAGTTGTCAACATGAAACTGACTCTCTTATAATATGTTATAATATGTATGTGTGACTCACACGTATAAACTGAAATCGAGTTTATAAATAATGGATCAAGTATATTTTCAGGCCTAGTCCAGTAGGGCAGCTTTTAATTGGACCCAGCTGCTAACTAGAG
Organism: Agave tequilana; assembly: GCA_038442645.1. NCBI lineage: Eukaryota > Viridiplantae > Streptophyta > Magnoliopsida > Asparagales > Asparagaceae > Agave > Agave tequilana. Next base: position 147,121 of record JAVJIF010002305.1, read on the forward strand.
CTGCATGTTTCACCTGCATCTTTCCATTCTGGGCTGTGTCATGGTACCCGAACAATACATAGAGGCCACGGACCACTCCGGTTAAATATCTGCATTCTTCGCGTTCATTCCCTGCAATTTTTTTCTTTTACAATTATATTATTGTACAAATTAATAAAAAACAAAGATCAAATATCTTTGTTTACGCCACCAAATGTGGTTGCCAGCAAAATTTTACATTAAATCAATGTAAAATCTTGAAAATTCATATCAAATCAAAGGAAATGCGTTAATGCATTTCACGCTTACGAATACCACGACAAGGAAATGTATTATAAAAAAGTATGAATGTGTGATCCAGTGCCCGGCAAGGGGTAGTTTGGAAATCCCTAAGCCTCTAAGATAAATAAAATCAAAGTATATGTTCTAAAAGTATTAAAACTTTTCTTTAATAATATCAAAAAAAATATCATGACCCCCGTATCATAGACTAAGAGAAAAAAAAAAAAACTATTCGAAACTGAAGTGAAAATTTCAAATATTTCAACACGCATGCTATGGTGTCTCTATGGATTCAATCTTGATAGGGATTTACTCTTGATGCAGGGAGAAAGGAGATAGATGAGATAAAAAGACATCAGAAGTGTTTTTAAACTCATCAGAAAAAATAGCGCAGAGAACGGAAGCCAAAAGGAGCGAGAATGGAGCTTGTTGTAGGCCAAGTGACAGGCCCAGTCGACCGGTGCACGACGTGCACAGGCACTACCCAGTCGATCGTGCCAAAAGAACGGTCGACCAACTGGCACAACAGATGTCTCCGGTACGGTCGACCGACTGGCACGACAGATGTCTCAATTGGTCTTGATCGACCGGGTCGGTCAACTGAGGACAGGGGTCGGTCGACTGGCCGGTTGATCGACAGACGCGTTCTGTCTCTCCTGAACGGATTCGGACTCCTTTCCTGTTTTAGGGTCGAATCCATTGGGGTTTCTAAATCCCTGGGACTCTCTGATTATAAATAAGGGTTAGAGCCCTCATGAACTGTATCCAACAGAGTATCCCTCTTGCATCCCTCAAGTATTCTTTTGTAATTGATTATTGAATTAATAAAATCTCTATCCCCTTGTTACGAGGACATAGAAAATTACCGAACCTCGTTAAATATTATGGCTTACTTTCTCTCTTGTTTCTCTGTTCTTGGCGTGTCGGTACTTATCCGGCACGTTGCTTGGGTTCCTCAAGTTGGTTGTTGCTCAGAAAGAAGGCGCTAGCCGCAGGACGTTCTCTCGCGAGCGCAACAAGTGGTATTAGAGCATCCCATGCTCGTCATGGGATTGTGTGTCGATTCTAAAAGCATTAGTTACTGTTTGGCAGAGATCGTGTGTTGATCTCTGAGCAGCATTGAAATTGTTTATGGGATCGTGTGTCGATCTCAAAACAGCGTTTGGATTGCTCGAGGAATCAAATTTGGAGAAGTAGATCACTTCAGAAACTCTTCAAGAATTTCTCCTTGAGGTAAACACTATATCTTTATCTAGTTTTTTTATGTAACATCGTTTGTTTTCCGCGTTGTTTGAGGAATGAAGTAAGAAGATGACTGGAGATAGTACATCTATGATGAAATTCGTGAATCCACATCCATTGAGAATTGATATGGTAAAGTTCGACGGCAAGAACAACTTCGATATGTGGAGATGTGAGGTAATGGATGTATTGACGACATCAAACCTCGAAGACACTCTACGGTTTGAGAAAAAAACGAGATTACTACTAAAGAAGATTGAGAAAAGATGAATCGAATGGCGTATGACTTGATAAGGTCTTATTTGACATAAGACATCAAGTATCATGTATTGCATGAAACATCTACAAGGCAGCTCTGGGAGATCCTGGAGAAAAATATCAGACGAAGATCATCGAGTCGCGGTTACAGTTGAAGAGAAGGCTTATCATTTTCAGATGAAGAGAGGAATCTCCATTGACGAACACATAAATAGCTACACAAAAGCTTCTTACAGACTTGGTTAATGTGGATGTGAAAATCGATGAAGAGGATAATGTGATATTTCTATTGAATTCTCTTCCTAAAAAAGAGTATGAGACATTTATTCTTACTTTGATCAATGGCAGACAATCACTTAACTACAATGAGGTGTTTGCTGCTCTTGTGAATTATGAAGTAAGGAGGTAGGACAGATTGTCTTCTTCTGGGAGCACAAAAGTAAAGGTGTTGGCGGTAAGAGGCTGGAGTTCCAATCGGAAGGACAGAGGTGATCATGATGTTGGCCCAAGAGGTTACACTCTCTAATTGTTTTGTGTTTTTGATGATGACAAACCAAATTAGTGCTATTTGGTACTAATCATTTGATCAAGATGAGTTTCAGGTTTTGTACCATGTTTAGAGACCATTCGCTTAGCTATTGCAAGAACTTCTAAGTTCCACAAAGCAAGGAAGGCAAATTGCACATCAGGAAGGATCAAAGAAGAGAAGGCTCTAGTAAGGCATTGGATGGCTCAAAGACTTGAAGATAGCACAAGAAGTCTTCATGTAATTTGTTTTTCAAGTTTATAGTATGTTAAAGAATAGTGGATAGATTTGAAGCTCTATCACACACGTTTTTGCGCACATGCTCATTCCAAAATAATTTCTTATAAATTATACAAAAATATTTTGCATACAAGATTTTGCCTACAGATATATATCTATGTTTTATACTAATCCTGTTCAAAAGTATTTTGTTAAAATCAAATCCTCTTTATTTTCTTTTTAAATTTGACTTTTTGACCTGATCTGGTCGACCGGGTCGGTCGACCGAGTCTATGTCAGTCTGGTCCCGTCGACCGGACCAGTCGACCGAAGTCCTGGCAGATGCACGTATCCGTGTGCACGTCTGTCGGTCGACCGGGGCGGTCGACCGGAATATTTATTTTTGTCACAGTTTGTATCAGTCGACCGGGTCGGTCGACCGATAGCCTGTAACGGTCAAATTTTTTATACTACCGGTCGACCGATCCGACCGTTTGAACAGTAACGGGCAGATTTTTAAGAGCTGTTTATTTTTGTCTTTTGTGTTTAAAATTTCGTTTAAGGATATATTTTGAATCTAATATTACTTCGTTAGCCTTAAGTCTATTTTATCTCTTACCTAGCCCTCTCCTATAAATAGGGGTGTTTAGGGAGAGATTCATTACAACAATTATTTGCTAGAAAATTCAAAAGTTTAAGGCTTTCAAGAGATACTTGTTTCTTGGTTTTTGTGCTGAATTTCTCACTGATTTTCTGAAGGGTTTTCAAATTCTCTCTGATTTAATTCTCTTTTCTTCACTTACATCAAGAGCTTCATTCCTACTCAATATTCTCTAAGGACCTTTGTAAGGGAAGAGATATTTGAAAGAGAGAGTTTGTGGTCTTTTGACTACCAAGGAATTTACTTGTACTTGAGATTGTAGGAGTTGGGTACTCCATTGTAATTGAGATCTTTGTGATAGTGGAAGTAGCTAGAATCCTTCTGGGGAAGGCGGGGAGTAGAGCTGGGTGCTCGAACCTCGATAACATATCTTTGTGTTTGCGATTGGTTTACATTCTTGCATTCTTTACTCTACTTTGCTTGCACTTATTACTTGCTCATCATATTCATTGTCATACTTGCTTGCATTCATCTTGTGACTCTTGCTTGGTGATTGTTGTAGCTTTAATTTTTAATTTGCCCTTGATTAGCATTGTCACCTATTCACCCCCCCTCTAGGTGACTTTTCAATTGGTATCAGAGCTTGGACTCTAGGTTTGGCTTAACATCCATAGAGAGATCCTTAAATATTGCTAATCAACATTTTCATTCATACATTCATACACTAGTAAACATGGCCGACAACATTAAACCCCACCTAAATTTGATGGACTCAACTTCCCTATTTGGGAGGTTAGGATGACTATATTTTTGCAATCACTAGGTAGCTTGGTAGCTAAGTCCTTAACCAAACCCTACATAGCACCCGATAGTGATGAGAGCACTTGGACCGACTTCAACTTTAGAGAATATGAGGCTAACTCAAAAGCCCAAAACTCCCTTTTGACCGCCTTGAATGAGGATGACCTTACACGGTAATTCATTGCCAATCCGCCTATGAGATTTGGCAACACTTATTGGTCACGCATGAAGGGACTTCACAAGTCAAGAGAGCTAAGATAGATCTCTTGAGGTCTCAATATGAATCATTTAAAATGCTAAATGATGAATCCATTGATTGTATGATTACTCGTTTCACTAAAATTACAAATGGTCTTTCTTCATTAGGTGACGTCATCTCCAACGATCAAAAGGTGCGCAAAGTAATACGGGCTCTTCCTCCATCTTGGGAGATCAAGGCCACCACCTTAAAGGAATTAAATGACAAGGACGAGATGGACATCATTAGTCTCATTGGGAACCTAAAGACCCATGAGATGGAGAAGAAGGCAAGAGATGAGGCTACTACTTCAAAGAAGAAATCCATAGCCTTCAAGACTTCTTCCACCAATGATGACGATGAAGAAGACGAAGAAGAAGATGAGGAGCTAACTCTACTTGTGCGGAATGTCAAGAGATTGTACCGAAGAACAAGCTCAACTTCCGAAAATTTGAAGGCAAAGAGGAGCGGAGGATCATATGCTACAATTGCCGCAAACCCGGACATATCATGGCGGATTGTCCGGAGTTCAAGAAGAAAATGACTTCCTCCTTCAAGCCAAAGAAGCCGGAGGAAAAGAAAGCTTACAAAGCTACGTGGGATTCGGAAAGCGAGTCCGAAGAGGAGGTGGATCAAGCTAATATGTGTTTCATGGCAAACCACCTAAGGTAACCCCTCAATCCCTTGATGATGAAGATGATGAACTAAGTAAGGAAGTTCTAGTTCATGCCTTTGTAGAACTTTCTGAAACTTATGATAATAAGAAACTTGAATGCTTAAAATTACAAAAGAAGTTGCTTTTCTTAGAATCAACTTGCCATTGTTTCTAAAGAAAAAGATGATGTTTCTTCTAATTTCATTTCCATGCAAAAAGAATTTTGCCTACAAGAGTTCTTGTAAGGCAAAATCTCCTATTATTGATGAAAAAGAAATTTCTTCTTTTAAATCCAAAATGAATGATTTCGAAAAAGTTTTAAATGATTGTGCTTTCAATACTAAGAAACTTGAGAACATGTTTTCTAAAAAGCACAACACTTCACAAGCTAAGAATTCTCATGCTAACACTTCACAAGCTAAGAATTCTCATGCTAACCCCTCTCTATGCTCACACTCACAATGCTCATGCTCACAAATCACACACCCATTATGCTTTAAATATGGTAGAGTATATAGATGCACATATTGTGGTAAACATGGACATTTAGCTAGTTTGCTATGATCAACTAATAGAACAAATAATCTTGTTTGGGTCAATGACACTAACCCTAGAGGACCCAAGAAAATGTGGGTACCAAAATCAAGTCTCAAATTGTTTGATGTAGGTACACACCAAAGCTCCAAGACGTAGGGAGCGGTGGTACCTTGATAGTGGTTGTTCAAGACACATGACATGGGACATCAACAACTTCACAACCCTATCAAGGTACATGGAAGGTGGCACCGTCACCTTCGGGGATGACTCCAAAGGAACTATCATCGGTATAGGTAACATTCAAATTGGTGCATCTCCTATTATTGAGAATGTTGTTTTAGTTGATGGTTTGAACATAATTTGCTTAGCATTAGTCAACTTTGTGACCGTGGACTTAAAGTTGTTTTGATGATACTTCTTGCAAGATTTTTGATGTTAAATCTAATGATTGTATTCTTACGGTTTTCGTGATAATAATGTTTATATTATTGACATGCTTAATATAGATTGTTCTACTAAATGCTTGAATGCTTTTGATGAAAATTCTTGGCTTTGGCATAGAAGATTAGGACATGCATCTTTTGACCATATTTCTAGGATTAATTCAAAGGATTGGTGAAGGGTATACCTTGCTTGGATTTTGAGAAAGACCGCATTTGTGGTGCGTGCCAACTTGGGAAACAAACAAGTCTTCCTTTAAACCAATCAAGGATATCATGTCAACTAGGCCTTTAGAATTAATTCATATGGATCTTTTTGGACCAACTAAAACTAAAAGTTTAAATGAAAGTAGATTTGCATTTGTTTTAGTTGATGATTTTTCCCGTTTTACTTGGGTTTTCTTTTTGCAAAATAAAGATCAAACTTTTTCTCATTTTAAGATTTTTTCGAAAAAGAGTTGAAAAAGAAAAGGGTTTTCCGATTTTGAAATAAGAAGTGATAGAGGTGGTGATTTATTAACCAACTCTTCATGACTTATTGTGATGAAAAGGGAATTAAGCATGAAACGTCTTGTCCTAGAACTCCACAACAAAATGGAGTTGTAGAAAGGAAAAATAGAACACTTCAGAGATGGCTAGGACAATGATAAGTGAATATGACCCCCTCAATATTTATGGGCCGAGGCCGTAAACACGCATGCTATATATCGAATCGTATTTATTTGTGCAAAAAAATTCTTCAAAAACATCATTTGAAATGTATCATTCTAGAAAACCAAATGTTGCATATTTCAAAGTTTTTGAATGCAAGTGTTTTGTTTTAAATATTAAGGATAATTTGGGTAAATTTGATGCTAAGGCTTATGAGGCTATCTTTGTTGGATATTCCTCTACTAGCAAAGCATATAGTTTTCAATAGATCTACACTTACCATAGAAGAATCCATGCATGTTAATTTGAAGAGACTAATGTGGTTGTTGAGAATGTTGTAGAGATTGAACCATTAGGTGAAGACATGGAGAGACTATCCTTGAAGGACTCACCCGCTCAAGAAGAAAAGTTAGATCCTATTGGTGAAGTTCAGAGGATAAGGAGGAAAGCACTCAACCGCTTCCCAAAGCTTGGAGATACGCTACAAATCATCCTAAGGAGCTCATCTTGGGTGATGCATCTAAAGAGTCACAACGCGCTCCAAACTCCATGACCTATGTGGTAATTTTGCTTTCATTCTCATTTTGAACCCAAAGGCATTCTCGAAGCCGAGACGGACCCATATTGGTTGCTTGCCATGCAAGAGGAACTCAATCAATTTGAGCGCAACCAAGTTTTGCACCTTGTTCCTAAGCCCCACGATAGACCAATAATTGGTACTAAGTGGATCTTTAGAAACAAGATGGATGAGTCCGAAATGTCATTAGGAATAAAGCTAGGTTAGTGGCCCAAGGTTACACTCAAGTTGAGGGAATTGACTTTGAGGAGACCTTTGCACCCGTAGCACGGCTTGAAGCCATACGGATGACACTAGCTTTTGCATGTTTTTAAAAATTTTAAACTCTTTCAAATGGATGTGAAAGTGTATTTTTGAATGGTTTTATAATGAAGAAGTTTATGTTTCTCAACCTCCCGGTTTTATTGATCATGTTCATCCCGATTTTGTTTTAAACTTGATAAAGCTTTGTATGGATTGAAACAAGCTCCAAGAGCTTGGTATGAAGGCTTTCTAGTTTTCTCATCTCAAATGATTTTATTAAAGGCAAAGTAGACACAACTCTTTTACTAAGCATGTTGATAATGATATTTTAATTGTGCAAATTTATGTTGAGATATAATTTTTGGATCTACTAATGAGCTTTTATGCAAGATTTTGAGAAGGTAATGCAACTAGAATTTGAAATGTCTTCCATGGGTAAGCTAAATTTCTTCCTTGGACTCCAAATCAAGCATTGCAAGACGGAACCTTCATTAACCAAGCCAAGTACACAAAAGAGCTAGTAAAGAAGTTTGGGCTTGAAGGATCAAAGGCTTGCAACACTCCTATGGCAACAACAACCAAGCTTGATAAGGACGAACAAGGTAAAATGTTGATATTAAATTATATAGAAGCATGATAGGAAGTCTTTTATATTTGACGGCAAGTAGGCCGGATATCATGTTTAGTGTGTGTCTTTGTGCTAGATTTCAATCGTGTCCTAAAGAGTCTCATCTTATTGCGGTAAAACGCATTATTCGTTATATTAAGGGCACTATTGGAATGGGTCTTTGGTATCCAAAAACTATAGATTTTTCAATGACTAGTTATTCGGATACCGACTATGCGGGTTGTAGAGTAGATAGAAAGAGTACTAGTGGGACATGTCAATTTCTTGGTAATTGTCTTGTTTCATGGTCCTCTAGGAAACAAAATTCCGTAGCTCTCTCAACCGCCGAGGCGGAGTATGTTGCCGCGGGGGCTTGTTGTGCACAAGTCCTTTGGATGAACATACTCTCCTTGATTTTGATTTGCACTTTGATCATATAAAAATATTTTGTGATAATACTAGTACTATACACATGACCAAAAATGCAAATCAACATAGTAAGACCAAGCACATTGAGATTAGATATCACTTTCTTAGAGATCATTTTGAGAAAGGTGATATAGATATTGATTATGTTTCCACGGATTTACAACTAGCCGATATTTTCACTAAACCTCTTGATTTTGCTAGATTTTCGTTTATTTGTGGAGAACTTAATGTTTGTATTATTGAATAGACATGTTTTTCATAACCCTTTTTGATGTATGACAAAAAGGGGGAGAATAAGTTTACATGGACAAAAATAAGTTCATTTGGTCTTGGTTCCATATGATTTATATGATTTAATTTTAAGATTTGTTTTATGTATGTTTTGGTTTTATGAATTCTTGTGTTTTAGTTGTTTTTAGTTGTTTTGGTATTTTTGGTATCAAGAGCATTTTTGTGTTTTATATATTTGTTTTTATTGGTTTCAATAATTGGTGCATCATCATTTCATTATTGGTATCTAGAGCATATTCTTGTGTTTTATGTATAGCATAATTTGAGGGGGAGTTTTCTCCTCCCCTATTTTTTTTAATAGCCTATTTGTTTTGTCATCATCAAAAGGGGGAGATTGTTGGCCCAAGAGGTTACACTCTCCAATTGTTTTGTGTTTTGATGATGACAACCAAATTAGTGCTATTTGGTACTAATCATTTGATCAAGATGAGTTTCAGTTTTGTACCATGTTTAGACCATTCGCTTAGCTATTGCAAGAACTTCTAAGTTCCACAAAGTAAGGAAGGCAAATTGCACATCAAGGAAGGATCAAAGAAGAGAAGGCTCTAGCAAGGCATTGGATGGCTCAAACTTGAAGATAGCACAAGAAGTCTTCATGTAATTTGTTTTTTCAAGTTTATAGTATTAAAGAATAGTGGATAGGTTTGAAGCTCTATCACACACGTTTTTGCGCACATGCTCATTCCAAATAATTTCTTATAAATTATACAAAAATATTTTGCATACAAGATTTTGCCTACAGATATATATCTATGTTTTATACTATCCCTGTTCAAAAGTATTTTTGTTAAAATCAAAATCCTCTTTATTTTTTTTTAAATTTGACTTTTTGACCTGATCCGGTCGACCGGGTTGGTCGACCGAGTCTATGTCAGTCTGGTCCGGTCGACCGGACCAGTCGACCGAAGTCCTGGCAGATGCACGTATCCGTGTGCACGTCTGTCGGTCGACCGGGGCGGTCGACCGGACTATTTTTTTGTCACAGTTTGTATCAGTCGACCGGGTCGGTCGACCGATAGCCTGTAACGGTCAAATTTTTATACTACCTACCGTCGACTGGCCCGGTCGACCGATCCGACCGTTTGAACAGTACGGGCAGATTTTTAAGAGCTGTTTATTTTTGTCTTTTGTGTTTAAAAATTCGTTTAAGGATATATTTTGAATCTAATATTACTTCGTTAGCCTTAAGTCTATTTTATCTCTTAACCTAGCCCTCTCCTACAAATAGGGGTGTTTAGGGAGAGATTCATTACAACATTATTTGCTAGAAAATTCAAAAGTTTAAGGCTTTCAAGAGAGACTTGTTTCTTGGTTTTTATGCTGAATTTCTCACTGATTTTCTGAAGGGTTTTCAAATTCTCTCTGATTTAATTCTCTTTTCTTCACTTACATCAAGAGCTTCATTCCTACTCAATATTCTCTAAGGATCTTTGTAAGGGAAGAGATATTTGAAAGAGAGAGTTTGTGGTCTTTTGACTACCAAGGAATTTACTTGTACTTGAGATTGTAGGAGTTGGATACTCCATTGTAATTGAGATCTTTGTGATAGTGGAAGTAGCTAGAATCCTTCTGGGGAAGGCGGGGAGTAGAGCTGGGTGCTCGAACCTCGATAACATATCTTTGTGTTTGCGATGGTTTACATTCTTGCATTCTTTACTCTACTTTTGCTTGCACTTATTACTTGCTCATCATATTCATTGTCATACTTGCTTGCATTCATCTTGTGACTCTTGCTTGGTGATTGTTGTAGCTTTAATTTTTAATTTGCCCTTGATTAGCATTGTCACCTATTCACCCCCTCTAGTGACTTTTCACATGAAAGATCGAAATTCAGATCAGGTTTCAGAGATCTAAAAAAGAACCTGTGTGCCTTTTGCAAAGAGCTAGGGCACTAAAAATTTATTGTCTGAAGGCTAAAAGTAAGAAGGAGTCGAAGACCGAGGCAAATCTTGCACAAGTGGTTTGTGGTCATGCTAGTACTTTACATGCATGAATCAAACTCACACTCATCGGTATTTTCTTTCTCTGTTACTACTCCTACTATTGGTTACTCAGATAATGCTGAGTGGATCTTAGATACATGAGGTACCTATCATGTGTGCCCGAATAGGGACTGGTTTTCTACTTTTGAGAAGCTAGATGGATGTTTTACTGTCATGGGTATTGATCATCCGTATAATGTGGAAGGGATAGCTACAGTAATGTCAAGATTTTTAATGGTTGTTATGAGAATTTAAGGAAGTGGGTATGCACCTCAACTCAAAAGGAATCTTATCTTAGTTGGTACTTTAGAAACGTTGTGTCATATGGTATCTATATGAGATGGTGTTCTTAAGATGACCAAAGGCTCAATGGTGGTTATGAAGGCATTCGCCGTAATAATCTCTACTACTTGAAGGGTGGTACAGTTACAGGATAGTGGAGACTTCTATTTCTATAGATGATGTGTGTACATAGGTCTAATAGATGAGACTCAGATACAGAAAAAATTTATACAAGCTCCAGCAAAAAAGATTATTAGAAGGTGCATCTACCTGCAACTTGACATTTGAACACGTGTTTCTGAAAAAGAAGAAGGTGAAATTCAACACTACTACTCACCATTGATTGCACACATTTATTACATTATACTTTATTACATTTTCACATTTATTATATAATAAACCTGTTAAATTTTTTGTCTTAAATGTCTATTTGCAGATGATAATCATAGGGAGAAAGAGGAGAAAATCAAATAAATATTAGTTAAATTCAGATTTAACTAGATCTGTGTGGTTAGAGGAGGATGATCCAAAATCCAGTTAGTTAAATTCAGTTTTTGATGAATCAGTGGTTAAAGATAAAGATCATACGAGAATAACGTCAAATACAGAGTTTAAATCCAAAGGGATAAATGGATAAAGAGAAGATCAACGGATGAGATGAAGCAATTTTGACTTGATTCTAACTGAATACATTTTAGTATTTGAATCATAACTTCTACCTAAACTCAAATCTGATGATTCAAGATGATCAAGAAAGAAACTTAAAGAGCTACAACTCTTAAGTTGATCACTATTTCTAATTTTATCATTTGATAAGTTATATTCAGCAATCAATACGCCAATAAGCTGAGATCAGAACTGAATATCCAAATCAAATCAAGTTTGGAGATAAGAGGAGGATTCAAATTCAGAAATAGTCAGCTCCCCTTATCTTTAGACTCATTTTCTTATTATTTCTATCCTATAAATACCCACACACAGGACCAAGCAGAGAGAGATTTTAGGCCAGATTTTTAATTCTTTTTAGTGTAGGTTTTTATTTTTCCTTTTATATAATTTTTTACTATTTTTTATGTAACTAAGAGAGACGAGTTTCGTAGAGGAATGAGAGCAAGCTTGTACTGAGGGTGACATCGGTATAAGTAAGTCTTTTCTTTCATTGTTATTTGAATCGAATTGAAGTTCCTGTTTGCCTAGTCGAGTCTGCCCCCGAAATATCTTCTTCATGCCCCACCAAATGGTAGACATGAAGGCACGTGAATCAGCTGTGGGGTCCTGTTGCCCAAAAGGCCGGCTCATCCGCCTCCTCTAAAAGTTCCTCCGAAGAGGACTCCACAGGGATATTTTCAGACTGTATACTAGGAGTCCAGACCGCATGAAGGCAACTATTATAAGCGCTAGTCGCCCGCTGTTGTGCAACGAACACCCTATTGTTGAAGCCTACCAAGTTGAAGCCTATCAAGTTGCAAGATTTTGATGATGGACAAACATTTTTACCTCATGATGATTGCTCTACCTCAGTTGAAGCCTATTGAAGATTATGAGTGCTTTGGATGTTTTTTGTGTTACTTAGACATATGTGAAAAGCCTTGGTCACTTACACAAAAAAATCCTTTCCAAGTCGACTTGACCACTTGATATAGTCGACTACCCATACTTAGTCGACTTGCCAAAAACCCTAGTCGACTAGACCATTCCAAACCCTAGTCAACTTGATGGGGGAGATTCTGTCTCCTCGTTTTAAATTTACCGCAAGCGCACGGTCGTTCGATTGTAGCACTTGAGGGTCGGTCCACAGGGATGGTGCTTCTTGGTTATGACACTTCTACACGAGTGGATCAAAGATTTAGGGATTTGTTTTCTAAGAAAAATCTATGAAACAAATACATAGGGTTTGAATCCACTAAGCAATCAAGCGTGTAAAATCAATTACGTCTCTCTCTCTAATATTCAATTCATACAATGTCACTTTATATGTACCATATCGATCTCATATTTATCAATCTATAAAAAAAAAGCATAAGCTATCTAAGTAAGTAGTCAAAGCATAACCTATCAGAGTAGTTAAACAAAGCATAAGTTATCAGAGATACTACCAAGCATAACCTATCAATCATCCGCTAATAGAATAGAGAGAGATTTCATTGATTAAAACATATTTGACTACTCAGTTTCATCTTATCTTACCCTAAGTACTAATAGAATTAGTTTATTCATAGTGCCAAAAAATAAAACTAATAAAAAAAAAATAAACAAAAAACTTACCTGCAGAGAGATGCCGCCCTTGCAGCCGCCAAGACCCCTACAGTTTTGTGCTCCAATCAAAAGACAGCCAAAAAGCTTTGCTTTCAAACTCAAGGCACCAATCACACGCAGCCAAAGAATTTTTCTCCAATCAAAAGCAACAGCACAAGGTTTCTCTTCCAATCAAAAGCCACCAGCACAAGAGAAGACAAACAAAAAAAAGAAAAACCAAACTTGCATAGACAATCAAGAAGTTGCAAGCCGAAAGAAAATTTATTAATCCCTCTTTTTTTTTTTGTTTTTCAAGCGAAAGCATAAAACCTAAAAAAAAAACCCTAGAAAATTTTCTGCCCCTCACCGCAGCCTCTCTTATTCCTTATATAATAGGAATATTTACAAAACAGCCCTTAACAATTACATATTACAATTAATTCAGTTTTGACTCAGGCTGAATTTTTAAATGATGAATACAGGCCATCAAATGGAGGAATCAGAGAAAGCAATCAACACGAAAGTTGTAGATCTTCGAATTATCTTTCCATAGCATCTTGAATGATTTCGTTCGGAGTCCTGTAGCGAAAGTTATCGCCGAAATACCGCAACATATCTGAAAAGCAACCCTCAATCTTTGACAAATTGCGTGAGTTTATTGCTGAATGTAACCAGATTCCTCTTCTCTGTCTTTTACCTGTTACCTGCACAAATTCAACCAACTATACCCGAGTAGCATTATTTATATACAATAATAGATAATTAGGAGTATAAAAATGGTATAAAATCATGCTGATCAACCCTGTAATGACAATTAGTCGACTTGACTTTCATACCTAGTCGACTAACAGATACTCTAGTCGACTAACCCATTTTCCAAGTCGACTAATATCAAATACAAAATTTTCCCAACTCTCTGTTTTCTGTCTGAAATGAAAGTTAGTCGACTACACATTTTCCAAGTCGACTAACACAGTTTATAGTCGACCAATCATTATTTTTTAGTCGACTATATTCAGTTATCCAGAAACTATTTTTTCAACAGACTATACCTAGTCGACTAATTGCTAAACCTAGTCGACTAATAGTTGAAGTTTTGCCTAGTCTAGTCGACTAACTCAGTATCCTAGTCGACTATAGGCAGTTTCTGACTGTTGAAACAGTTTCTCTTATCTGATCCATTTGGCAACGTTTTCTAACGTTTAAATTATCTGAATTGGTCCTATAACTACCCTAACTAACCCTAGTCTTCAGCTATAAATAGGGAAGTTATTCCAAAGGCCAAACAACAATTCTTTTCCATCAGTTTTTCCAAAGAAAATTCCAGAATTCCTGAAACTGATTTCTAACTTCTGTTCTTACCAAAAGCCATTCCATTAGTGAAGTGCTATGAAGTTCATCTTTCCTATACTGTTCTTTGTCACTACACATTCAGTATCAAGGCTATAGGAAAATCATTGTATTCATTCAAAGAAGATTTTGTACAAGGCGTCTTCTTGGAGTAGAAGAAAGTTGTACAAGGCGTGTTCTCTTTGGTGTAAAGAGGAGTTGTGCACATTTGGCAAAGGGCGTTTGTCAAGTGGTGTACAAGGCATTGGTTGTGGGTGTACACAAGTAAAGAAAGGAAAATCTCAAGCATTTGCTTGGGACTGGATGTAGGTCACAAGACCGAACCAGGATAACTCTCGGGTGTTTGCGTTTGTATTTTCTGTGTTATCTTGTGATTATTTTAATTTCTGCAAGTAGTTTGTTTAAATTTTTTATAAACACTATTCACCCCCCCTCTAGTGTTTGTATTGCTTTGATTATAGATCCTACATTTGGTATCAGAGCAGGTTCAAGGCAACAACCATACAGGATGGCAACGGAGTTCACATCATCCCAATTCAAAGAAGGGCATTCTACTACAACGTCCACCGCTATTTGACGGAACCACTACAACTATTGAAGTGTAGATGAAGATCTACTTGCAGTCGATCAACTACGATCTTTGGAACATCGTAGAAGCAGCGTACACCAAGCCTACAACCAACTACAAAACGCTTGGAGTGAAGATCAAAGAAGAATGCAAATCTTGATGCCAAGGCGATGAACGCTCTATTTTGTGCCTTAACCAAAGAAGAGTTCAATCGTGTGTCAACATCCACTTCTGCACATCAAATTTGGCATACACTTCAGGTAACACACGAAGGTACGAATAAAGTTAAAGAATCTAAAATTTCTGTTCTTGTCCACAGATTTGAATTGTTCAAATGAAGGAGAATGAAACCATATCCGAAATGGTTACACGATTCACCGACATTACCATACTCTTGCATCCCTTGGAAAGGACTACACCCAAGTTGAAAGAGTCCGTAAGATTCTTCGTGCACTCACAACACCAGAATGGGAGAAGAAGACACCGCAATTGAAGAGGCGAACGATCTCTCAACTATGACATTAGAAAATCTAATCGGTAATCTAATGGCATATGAAGTACAATAGAAGAAGAAAGAAGGACGAATAACAACATCAATCCAAGAAGAAAGTACTTGCCTTCCATACAACTTCAGATACGGACAATTCGGATGAAGATGAAGAAGAATGGCCATGCTTTCAAGAAAGTTCAAAAGTTCTTAAAACAGGTAAGTTTAATAAGAATAAAGATACTAACGATATTCCTACTTGTTTTAAGTGTAACAAACGGCCACATGAAGAAGGATTGTCCATTGATGAAATCAAAAGGACACTTCAAGACTTTCAACAAGTCCAACAAGTTCAACAAGTTCAACAAGAAGAAGAAAGCCTTCCAAGCAACATGGGATGATAGCGACTCATCTTCCTCTGACGAAGAAGAAGCAACTGAAACCCAATATTTGCTTCATGGCCCAAGAAGATGAGGTACAAGATTATGATGATTTATTAGAGCCTTTAATGAACTTTATATAATTTCAAAACTGAAAAGATTAGAAATAAAGTTTTAATAGGAAAATGAAAAACTCATTAATGATAATGCAAGTCTTGTTTCTCAAACATCATCTTTAGTTCTCAAAAAGAAGATTTTAAAAGTTATTGCATCTTTAAAAGAGATAATGAAATTTTCTTAAGAGAATTCAATTTCTTAAAAAGGAAACTATTTCTTTAAGTTCTAGAATTACGTTTTAGATAAAGACATGATTAGTTTCAAAGTAATATGAAGATCTTTTGAAAATGTAACTAATTTAATAAAGGAAAGAGAATTTAAATATGTTATTATCTCTCAAAGATGTCTACAATCATTTGGTCTTGGTTTTTCAAAAGATAAGTTGTATAAACCTACTCATGTTGGTATTGGATTTTCAAAAACCATTTTGTAAAATCTACACATCTTCATAATAATAATCCATACAACTCTTTTGTAAAAAGAAATAATACTTCAAAAAAAGTTAGATGCAAATATATATGGGTTCCTAAGAATCTAAATAATGTTGATAAAAATATTTATATTGCATCTTATATACATGATGTGTGTAATTCTAAGAATTATGTTTATAACTACACAGTGGAAACAAATTCCAATTGAATTTGGGTTCCTAAAGGCTAAACCTTTTTTCGGACCCTATCATGATGGGTACCATACATATTGTTTTTATCTTATAGGTACCTTATAAAGAAAAGTGGATACTTGATAGTGGGTTTTCCAAACACATGACCGGACATATGCAACTACTGTCTTCCGTTCAAATCAAAAGGGAGGAACAGTGATATTTGGAGACAATAACAAAGGAAAGGTTATTGGTACCGCGGCATAGTTGGTAACATTTCAAAACCCCTTATTGAAAATGTTCTTTTGGTAAGAGGTTTAAAATACAATCTATTAAGTATTAGTCAATTATGTGATAAGGGATATAAAATTGTTTTTGAAAAAGATGCTTGTCTTATTTATGATACAATATGAAAGATATTTATTTAAAGGTTTTCGAAACAATAACATTTTGAGTTATCAATAACATGCATGTCATCTAATGATATTTATGTCTACTTGCTTCTAATATGATTATTTTTTATGGCATAAAAGATTTGGTCATTTGAATATGAAAACTATTTCTAAGATTTCTAAATTTGATTTAGTTAAAGGTCTTCCAAAAATTACTTTTAAAAAGGATTATTTTTGTGATTCTTGTCAATTAGGAAAACAAGTTAAATCATCTTTATAATCAAAGGATTTAGTTTCTACAAATAGACCTTTAGAATTATTGTATTTGGATTTATTTGGTCCTACTCGTGTTTCTTCATTAATAAGAGTAGATATGTTTTTGTCATTGTTGATGATTACTCACGTTTTTCATGGGTAATTTTTCTTAAAAATAAAAATGATACTTTTGATGATTTGTAAGTTTTTGTAAAAGAATTCAAAATCAAAGTCTCTAAACATAGTCACTATTCGAAGTGATCATGGAGGAGAATTTGAGAATGAATCTTTTTCAAATTTCTGTAATAAGTATGGTATTCACATAATTTTGCATTTCCTAGAGCATCTCCTCCAAATGGTTTGTAGAGAGAAAGAATAGGACTTTGCAAGAATGTGCTAGAACTATGCTTATGGATAGTAACTTACCAAAATATTTTTGGGCTGAAGCTACTGCTACTGCTTGTTATGTTTTAAATCGTGTGCTTATTAGACCTTTTTAAATGAAACATCTTATGAATTGTTTCATAATAGGATTCCAAAAGTTTCTTACTTTAAGATTTTTGGATGTAAATGCTTTATCTTAATACAAAAGATGCTTTAGATAAATTTGATGCTAGATCTAATGAAGGTATTTTTGTTGCTATTCTACTCATAGTAAAGCATATAGAATATTTAATAAGAAAACATTTACTATTGAAGAATCATTACATGTTAAATTGATGAATCCTTGTCTAAACCTTTCTAATACTTCTCCACATGATGATGATCATATCATAGATACTCCTCATGATAATATTGTTATATCTTCTGTTGATACTAACATGTCTAAGATGATGAGACTTCTACCGAGTTACCGAAAGCATATGTTGAAGTAAGGAATCATCCACGGGATTTGGTGATTGGAGATATAAATCAGAGGAGTTCAGACGAGATCCAGTTGAACTACATGACACAAATTGCCTTCATTTCACTCATTGAACCGAAGATATCAAAGAAGCATGTGCGGATGATTTTTGGACAATTGCCCATGCAAGAAGTGTAACACTTGTCTTAAATAAAGCGTTTCCTTTCCTAAATAATCATAAGGGAAATGGTATTAGTATGCATGCATGATATCTTAGTAAGCCATGCTTAGTATATGTGTATGTATTAGTAGGTATATACATAAGTATTTATACACTATGTATATAGGTATAAGAATACCATATGGTCAACCCACCACCATGCTCCCATGCTTGTACCTCATGGAGAGGGGAGAGGCATGGAGTAGATTAGACTTGATGGGATGTTTAAGGGACACATGGCACATTATTATGGAGGGTTAGAGGCTATAAATAGAGGGGATGAAGAGGACTAAACACTTTGGATACCACACACTCTCTCTTCACAACCTCTCTCCCTCTCCTCCTTTTTCCAGCAGCAGCAGCAACAGCAAGCAAAGCAAGCAGCAACACAAGCACAGCAGCAGCAACAACAAACAAAGGCAACAGCAACAAAAATCAGATTATACCACTTTAGGTGTGAGTAGAACATGTTATCTTAATAATATGATGAGTAGAATGAAGTAGGAAATGAAATAAAGCGTAAGAGATACACAAGTATTTGACCTTATGTATATTTCGGGATCATGTATAGATTGTGATATCTAGAAATGCTAGTTACTTCACAAAGACTCGTATGTTTTAAGTTCCGCAATTACTTGCTACTTTTGTTTACGAATTCATGATATTCTTACATGTCTTGCATATGAAATATATATGATGGTATGATGTATTGGAGGAAGGACCGGGTTGACCGGAGGCGTAGAAGTGGAATTTTATATATATGTATGGAGGAAGGGACCGCGGGTTGAACCGGAGGCGTAGAAGGGGAGATTTTTATATTTTTGTAACGAGGAAGGGACCAGGGTTGAACCGGAAGCATAGAAGGGGAGATTATGTTGTGTATATATGGATATTACTAAGATAAGAATCCTATGTATAATCATACATAAATCTTTAACTTTTAGATCTGGAATCACTTCTTAACAGGCAATTTCTATGTAGAGTATCGACTTGGTCCCTGGGATAGTCGACTAAAAGTGTGATAATTAGGCAGATACACTGCTGGATAGCAGGATTAGTCGACTACATATAGACTGAGAAGTCGACTAATCCCAGATACAGAGAGCAAACAGAAAGTTAACAATCTGTTTTTGACAGTTTTTAGTCGACTATAGTCGACTTACTAGTCGACTAATATTTTGGATTAGTCGACTGCACCAGGAGGGTAGTCGACTATAGGTGGCATCCAGAGAGTAACACAACTTTTTGACCCAGAATTAGTCGACTATAGGGAACTTTAAGTCGACTAGTACTTGAGTTAGTCGACTATACCAAGAAGGATAGTCGACTACATAATTCCTGGCTGTTAGTAAAGAAGCAGTATGTGTGAAGCAAAGTTAGTCGACTATAGCTTCAAATTAGTCGACTTACAGTTAGCCTTAGTCGACTATAGGGTGGCCTAGTCGACTAGTAAGGCCTTGTTACTGTGTTTGGTTTTGGTTCCTGGATAATTATAAGATCCTATAAAAATAGTAAAACGACACACATGTCAACCGGATAATTTAGCCATGTATACCTACTTGATAGGCATATTTAACTATTGTTTTACTCACTGAGCCGTCAAGCTCACCTCTATTCTATTCTAACTCCACCCACAGGTTTGGACAAGGGCAAGGGACCCGCTTAAGCAATTGTGCGGGACAAGCGCCACCAGAACCACTGTATTAGAAACTACTTTTTTATGTATATAATTTTGTATAAACATGCGTACTCTTATTGAGTGTTACTCTTGACTTGTAATTCTTATAGGACCTAGTGTTGGACTCTTCTTGTATGTATATATATATAAGATATATATATATATAGAATATATATATATATAGATATATTATATATATTATATATATATTATTAATATTTTGACATGATAAATGTAGACTGTGTTCTTATGGATCATTGAACTATATGTGTTAATATGATAATTCTCGAATAGATCAACATGTTATCTTTAGTGGAATTCTGATGTATAGTGAAGAGTTCTGATGATTATATTGGAAGTATTATACCTTGATGGGTCCCACGCTTGGATTGTACGAGATAATTATTAAAATGGAAAAATTTTAACTGGGACCGTTACAGTTGGTATCAGAGCAAGGTTTAGAAGTAGAAAGTGTAAGAGATGATGAAATTGTTAGGTTACACGTGCAGACATGTGATCATAATTAAGTAGTTGGCATTAGTGTCAAGGGATGCATTAAATTATCTATTGAATCTGAGTTATTCTAAGGACATGAGACTTATGAGTAGACTAAGGATAAGTATAGTTACCAGTGTGTCTATTTATGTTGCTTCTTGATGATAGCCGCATGATTGAGACTATTTCATGGACTTGAGATTGATACGACCTTTTTGTTTACATGTAGATGGGGGACTCCGATGTATTCTGGCCAGTCTCTAGTTCCGATAGCTCGAGTGAGAGCTGGGTGGCGGATTCCATGGATTGGGGGTACGAGTCGGACGAAACTGATCCAGCGGAAACGATTATGCCCCTAAATTGGGTAGATTATGAGGAGGTTGAGTCACAGGCATCTAATGAGCCTGAACCAACCAATGTTGACACAGAAAGCTTTGTAGGAGATTCACTTGATATAGCAGTGACAGAGCACTCTAGCACGATTAAAGAAGAAACCCGAAGGGGATTTACATATGGAGGCGTCTTTTGGAACGAAACGTGGAAAGAGGATATGGACCTTTATGATGACTTAGACGACTGGTGCTGCGCCGGGGACGAATCACCAGAAGAAGACCCCGAGGAAGATATGGATGATAGCAGCAGCACTAGCGGAGATTCTAGTGGGGATACTCTACCCTACGAAGGGTGAACCTTAGAGCCGGCACTTTTGATGTATATACATGTATAGGCCTAGTATGTTAGGTGATGGATATCCTTAGGGTTGTTGTATGTACCCTGACATATATCTTATGAATGCACATGGGTTAGTCTGGATGTCCAGGAAGAAAGGCATGTCAGTATAATACTTTTGTATCCATGATGGATGTAACTATATATATATATATAACAAGTTGCTTGTTTTCAAAAGTGATGTTATTAACATGATTGTCTGAGACTAAAGTTTTATCCCAATGTATTCCTATATTGTGTAGTATGTTGATTAGACGCCCTTATTTTTATAGGGAGAACAAATGGATTTGAACCAACTACCCCTGATGAGTCCCTGTCGCTCGATACGACACACTATAGTGAGATGGGGAGTGCACCCCCCGTGAAGAATGATGGAGACTCTGAAGTTCAAATGAGAGGGAATGAGGGAACTCCAGGGGTAATGCCGGAGTGGCTCGCACAACTAATGACCAGAGCGAGCAGTAACAACTCCCACCGAGCATTGGAGCAGTTTTAGAAGATGAAACCGCCCGTATTTGAAGGAGAGGCGAACCCCTTACAAGCCGAAGCATGGCTTCTTCAAATAGAAAAGATCCTAGAAGTAATGAGCTGCACTGATGAACAAAAGGTGTCCTTCTCTTCTTTTATGTTCCAAAAGGAAGCGGAACATTGGTGGAGGGCAGTGAAGCATAGTATGAAGAATACAAGGGAATCAATCACCTGGGAATTCTTGGTGAACAAATTCACTGAGAAATACATTCCGGAGACATCCAGAGATAAAATGGCGACAGAATTCTTGAAACTACGTCAAGGTTCTATGAATGTATCCCAGTATGATCAGAAATTCACTCAGCTATCCAGGTATGCTGATGCCTTGGTAAGGAGTGAAGCAGAAAAGACAAAGAGGTTCGTAAAGGGCCTAAGATCGGATATTCGTGGCCGACTAATTCCATTACAACTGAGGAATTATCTCCAGGCAGTAGAAAGAGCTTTGGAGGTAGAAATGGACATACAAGAAGGTCAGGGAGACTGGGTGGAAGGAACTCCCAATTCTAAACGCCCCCGTTATCAAGGACCTCCAATGATGACGGCATCAGGATCCACCAGTAGCAAAGGGCCTGGGTTTAATACCACTTTTCATAGAGGAGGAGGGGCCAGAGGCGGGAGAACATGGCTGAGAAACAGAGACACCCCCTCGAAGACACAAGCTACCTCTGCGTCCCATCCCAGAATCTCGGAGGCTCCCTGGTGTCAGAAGTGCAGAGTAAACCATTTTGGAAACTGCCTCTTTGACAGGTCTTGTTTTTGTTGGCCCAAGGTTACAATCACCCTTGTTTAGTGTATTTTGATGATTACAAAACATATTAGTTATTTGTACTAATAACATTTGTTGTTTAAGTATGTTTCAGGTTTATTATCATACTAGAAGTACTCTCACACAAATACAAGGATTTGGACTCAAGTCAACTCAATTGGGCTCAAGGCACAAGTATTGAAGATCATTTTGATGAAGCCTATGGAAGATCTTGTAGTCTACAAATCATTGTAAGAATTAGAATGTTAAGTTTGAGTATTGGTTATTTGGCTCTAGGATACACACACACAAAAATTTGTTTTGATTTTGAAGTCTTGTTTTAAAGTTTTCAAGTTTAAATTTGGTTTCATGCCTTAGTATATATTTACATGACCATAAGTTTTAAAATATACATATCTTGTTTAGATCATGTTTATATATTCCTACTAACATGTTACCTTAGTTTGTTTTAAATAAAAATTTAGTTTACAAATTTTTCAAACTTCAAAAACTGTCATTTTGTGTTTCAGGCCAGACCGGCCGACCGGTACGGTCGACCGGCACCTGTGCTGGACATGCATAGGGTGTGCATGTCTGTCGGTCGACCGGACCGGTCGACCGTACGGGTTGTGTTTGGTCTCTGGTTTTCTCGGTCGACCGGACCGGTCGACCGGCAGAAGGAAACTGTGTTTCCTCTTTTGGGACGGTCGACCGGACCGGTCGACCGACCGAGAGCCAACGGCTCTTTGCAGCTGTGCTTGCGGTCGACCGGGCCGGTCGACCGCCAAGCCTGCTATAGCCTAACGGCTCTTTCCTCTTTGGGCAATTCTGAAAATCTGTTTCTTTTTCTGCTTTAACAGATTTTTTGGAGAGTTGTTGGGGAGCTTTTGCAGGTCAAATTAGGTGTAAAGAAATTGTTTTTAACCTATTTTTCAACCCTATAAATAGAGGAGAAGTCTCTCTTGCATATCACTTAGAAAAATCCTCAAGTTTGAGTTGTTTTCAAAAGAGAAAAGAAAAGAGTTTAAAGCCTTCATTCCAATTCTTTTAAAGTTTGTTTTTCAGTTGTGTTTGATTGTCTATATCACTCTACAACTGAAGTTTTCTCACCACACTTCATAGAGCCAAAAATCCTATACTCATTCTATAGTGAAGTTGTAATAGAAGTGAGAGTGTTTGTAAAAGAGCTTGAGAAAAAGTGTAGTGATCTTGTTGTGATCACTTTGTTCTTGTAATCCTTTCCTTGTGGAGCAACCTCTTCGGTAGAGGTCCTTTGTACTCGGTGGAGCTCGGTGCTCGGTCTTCGGTAGACCAAATTGTAAAGGCGTCCTCGGTGGATAGTGGAAACCCTTCACGGAGGTGAAGGCGGGGAGTAGAGCGGTGGCTCGAACCTCGAAACAAATCACTTGTTTGCGATTGCCTTTGCGTCCAATTCTTGCTTTACTTTTCAATAGCTCCTTATTGCTTTCTATTGCATACTTGTGATATTGTTTAAATCTCTTGTGCTTTTAATTCAAGCTTGTGACTCTTGTGATATATTGTGTGCATCTCATTTCTCATCATCATACTTTGTCTTGATCAATCACATCTTAATACAACAAGGTTGCATTGCGCACCTCTAACCCATATCTAGGGGAATTGGGAGGAAGGAGTTCAGAACCTCGCAAGGGTATTCGGCTCTTAGTCTTGTTTTTGAGAGATTGTTGCATCATTCATCATACTTAGATTAAAAAGATCATTAGATTAGCAATTACACCTATTCACCCCCCTCTAGGTGTTTTTCAATTGGTATCAGAGCTTGGACTCTAGGATTTGGTTAACAACCTTAGAGAAGATCCTAATTTGCTAGTTATTTCATTCATATTCATATAGTAAAAATGGCCGATGGAATTAAGACCCCTCCTAAGTTTGATGGACTTAACTTTCCCATATGGAAAGTTAAGATGACCGTGTTTTTGCAATCTCTAGGTAGCCGAGTTGCAAAAGCCGTGACTAAGTCCTTTAGTGTACCCCCCGGTGACGAATTCACTTGGTCCGAAATAGAGACTAAGGAATTCGATGCCAATGCCAAAGCTCACTATGCACTTCTACAAGCCCTTAATGATGATGACATTTCTAGGGTTATCCATTGCAAATCCGCATATGAGATTTGGTCACACTTGATAGTCACTCATGAGGGGACCTCACAAGTAAAGAAGGTTAAGATTGACCTTCTTCGGTCCCAATATGAAACATTTTGCATGCAAGAAAATGAAACCATAGATGATATGGTTACAAGATTTACCAAGATTACTAATGGACTCTCTTCTTTAGGTGAATATATCAACAATGATCAAAGAGTAAGGAAGATCATCCGGGCTCTTCCTCCTTCATGGGAAGTTAAAGCAACAACCTTGAAGGAACTCAACGACAATGAAGAGATGGAGCTTATAGGTCTCGTTGGGAACCTCAAAACCCATGAGATGGAGAGGAAAGCAAGGGAGGATATGGCTCCTTCCAAGAAGAAGACGATCGCCTTCAAGAGTCATGCCACACACTCCGATGAAGACGATGAGGAAGAAGATGATGAGGAGCTCTCACTCCTTGTAAAGAACGTCCGGAGGATGTACAACAAGGCAAAGTACCAAGGTAGAAGAAGATGGCAAGGAGGCAAAGAAGAAAGGAAGATTGTGTGCTTCAATTGCCAAAGACCGGGACACATTGTTGCGGAGTG
The DNA here is from genome assembly GCA_038442645.1 of Agave tequilana. NCBI lineage: Eukaryota > Viridiplantae > Streptophyta > Magnoliopsida > Asparagales > Asparagaceae > Agave > Agave tequilana. The sequence goes on from JAVJIF010002305.1 coordinate 172,298, forward strand.
TCCGGACAAAGCTAAGCCCTCCACTTCAAAGAAGCCTTACAAGAAGAAGGCTATGAAGGCAACTTGGGATTCGGAGACCGAATCCGAAGAAGAGATCGACACCGCCAACATGTGCTTCATGGCCAATGAAAGCACAAGCAAGGTAACCCCTTCCACCCCTTTTGATGATGAACTCTCCATGGATGAACTAGGAGAAGCTTTTGTTGAGTTGTCACAAAATTATGATTTCTTAAAGAAAAAGTATTTGAAAATGAAAAAGGAAAATGAATCTTTAAGTCATCAAGTTTTTACTCTTACAAAAGAAAAGGATGATTTGGTTTCCACCTTGGCCACTACTAAAAATGATCTTGAAAAATATAAGATTTCTTGCAAAGGTAAGGCCCCACTAATTGATTCTAATGAAGTCTCTATGCTTAAGGAAAGATTACTCATTAAGTGTTGTTTTGAAAAATTGTGAGTTTAACAAAAAGAAAATTGAGGCTATGTTTCCTAAGAAACAAGCCCCAAAGAAAAATGCTCATGCTCATGTTCATGTTCATGCTACACAACCTAAACAACATGGCAAAACCCCAAAACATGCTCACACTACACATACACATCATGCATTCATGTATGGTAGAGTGTTCTTATGTTCACATTGTGGACGGAAAGGGCATTTAGCCAATTTTTTCTATGATAGATTAAATGTATCACGTCATAATGTTTGGGTTCGAGGCACTAACTTTCAAGGACCCAAGAAAGTTTGGGTACCAAAATCAACAATTATGTTAAATGATGTAGGTACTTTCCAAAGCCCAACGACGTAGAGGTTTGTGGTATCTTGATAGCAGTTGCTCAAGGCACATGACTTGGGACATCAACAACTTTGCAACCCTATCAAGATATCATGAAGGTGGCACCGTCACCTTCGGAGATGACGCCAAGGGTAAAATCATCGGTATCGGTAATGTAAAACTTGGCACCTCTCCTTTAATTGAAAATGTAGTTTTAGTTGATGGCCTCAAGCATAACCTCTTGAGTGTTAGTCAACTTTGTGATAAAGGTTTTGATGTTGTTTTTGATAATGTTGCTTGTAAAGTAATTGATAGAACTTCTAATGTTTGTGTATTTTCCGGTTTTCGTGAAAGTAATGTTTATATGATTGATATGTTGAATATGTCTTGTAATATTACTTGTTTGAAAGCCCTCGATGATGACTCTTGGTTGTGGCATAGGAGATTAGGCCATATTTCTTTTGACCATATTTCTAGATTAAATACAAAGGAAATGGTGAAAGGTATTCCTTGCTTGAATTTTGAAAAGGACCGAGTTTGTGACGCATGTCAATTTGGGAAACAAACTAAGTCTTCTTTCAAGTCAATTAAGGATATCATGACATCACGTCCTTTGGAGTTAATCCATATGGATCTTTTGGCCCTACACAAACCAAAAGTCTAAGTGGGAATAGATTTGCTTATGTTTTGGTTGATGATTTTTCAAGGTTTACTTAGGTTTTCTTTCTTGAACACAAAAACCAAGCATTTTCGTATTTCCAAACTTTTAAGAAAAGAGTTGAAAAAGAAAAAATGTTTCGATTTTGAGAATAAGAAGTGATAGAGGAGGTGAATTCATTAACCAACCCTTTACCACTTTTGTGATGAACATGGAATAAAGCATGAACTTTCTTGTCCTAGAACTCCACAACAAAATGGAGTAGTTGAACGGAAAAATAGAACATTACAAGAGATGGCTAGGACAATGCTAAGTGAATATGGTCTACCACATTATTTATGGGCCGAGGCCGTTAATACATCATGCTATATATCAAATCGTTGTTTCTTGTGTAAAAATACTACTAAAACTTCTTTTGAAATGTATTTTTCTAGAAAACCTAATGTTTCCTATTTTAAAGTTTTTGGTTGCAAATGCTTTGTTTTAAACACAAAAGATAATTTAGGAAAGTTTGATGCTAGATCTTATGAGGCTATTTTTGTAGGTTACTCAAACACTAGTAAGGCTTATAGAGTTTTCATTAGATCATCTTGACTATTGAAGAGTCTATTCATGTTAAGTTTGAGGAATCTAACAAGTTTGTTAAGAATGTTGTAGAAATAGATGCATTGGATGAAGGTTTGGAGAAAGTGACCTTGGAGGATGCCTCTACTATGGGAGACAAACCAAAGGATGATGAAGGAAGCGAAGCTAAGGTGGAAGAGGCACAAGGAAATGAAAATCAAACACATGAGGTGGAGCCTACTCAACCACTACCAAAGGATTGGAGATACAATCCACATCATCCCAAGGACCTCGTCATAGGTGAAGTATCAAAAGGGGTAACTACTCGCTCTAGACTTCATGACTATTGTGGTAACTATGCATTCATTTCTCATGTTGAACCCAAAAATGTCCTCGAAGCCGAGGCCGATTCATATTGGTTGCTAGCCATGCAAGAGGAGCTCAATCAATTTGAGCGCAACCAAGTTTGGCACCTTGTTCCTAGGCCCCACGATAGACCAACAATTGGTACTAAGTGGATCTTTAAGAACAAGTTGGATGAATCGGTAATGTAGTTAGAAACAAGGCTAGGTTAGTTACCAAGGTTACACTCAAATCGAAGGGATCGATTTTGAAGAAACCTTTGCACCCGTAGCACGGCTTGAAGCCATACGGATGACACTAGCATTTGCCTCATATAAAGATTTTAAATTATTTCAAATGGATGTTAAAAGTGCTTTTCTAAATGGATTTATTGAAGAGGAGGTGTATATTGAACAACCCCCGGGTTTGTTGATCCTACACATCCGGATTTTGTTTTTAAATTAGATAAAGCTCTTTATGGTTTAAAACAAGCCCCTAGGGCTTGGTATGAAAGACTTTCTTCATTCTTGATTTCAAATGGTTTTAAGAAAGGAAAAATTGACACAACTTTGTTTACAAAACATGTAGAAAAAGATATTCTTATTGTGCAAATTTATGTGAATGATATTATTTTTGGTTCTACTAATGAATCTCTGTGCAAAGTTTTTGAGTCATGCATGAAGGATGAATTTGAAATGTCTATGATGGGGGAGCTCAACTATTTCCTTGGACTCCAAATCAAGCAAAGGAAGGATGGGATTTTCATCAATCAAGCCAAGTACACAAAGGAACTAATCAAGAGATTCGGGCTTGAAGGATCTAAAGTAAGCAAAACTCCCATGACAACAACTACCAAGCTTGACAAGGATGAACAAGGTAAAAATGTAGACATTAAATTATATCGTAGCATGATTGGTAGCTTGCTTTATTTGACGGCTAGTAGGCCGGATATCATGTTTTTCGTTTGTCTTTGTGCACGTTTTCAATCTTGTCCTAAAGAGTCTCACATAATTGCGGTTAAACGCATAATTAGATACCTTAAGGGCACCATTGAAATGGGTTTGTGGTATCCGAAAATCGGCCAATTTCTATGACTAGTTTTTCGGATGCCGACTATGCGGGTTGTAGGGTAGATAGGAAGAGCACAAGTGGAACATGTCAATTCTTAGGTAATTGTCTTGTATCTTGGTCTTCCAAAAAGCAAAATTCGGTAGCCCTATCAACCGCCGAGGCGGAGTATGTTGCAGCCGGAGCTTGTTGTGCACAAGTTCTTTGGATGAAACATACTCTCCTCGACTATGATTTACACTTTGATCATGTTAAAATATTTTGTGATAATACTAGTACTATTCACATGACAAAGAATGCAAATCAACATAGTAAAACCAAACACATTGACATTAGGTATCACTTTCTTAGAGATCATTATGAGAAAGGTGATATTGTTATTGAATATGTTTCTACCGATTTTCAACTTGCCGATATTTTTACTAAACCATTAGACTATGCTAGATTTTCATTTATTTGTGGTGAGTTGAATGTTTGCATTATGGATTCTTAAAAATAAAATTTTTCCATTGGTATTTTAACCCTTTTTGATGTATGACAAAAAGGGGGAGAATAAGTTTAAGAGTTTGATATTTTGAATTTGTTTGAGTTTGTTAAGTTTGTTTATTTAAGTTTTTTTGACAAAACTATTTTGCCTTGAATGCTTTATGTATTATGCTTTCCATAGTCAAATTTTATACATAGCATTATTTGAGGGGGAGTTTTCCAAACTCCTCTTCCATGTTTATTTAAATAACCTATATGTTTTGTCATCATCAAAAAGGGGGAGATTGTTGGCCCAAGGTTACAATCACCCTTGTTTAGTGTATTTTGATGATTACAAAACATATTAGTTATTTGTACTAATAAAATTTGTTGTTTAAGTATGTTTCAGATTTATTATCATACTAGAAGTACTCTCACACAAATACAAGGATTTGGACTCAAGTCAACTCCAATTGGGCTCAAGGCACAAGTATTGAAGATCATTTTGATGAAGCCTATGGAAGATCTTGTAGTCTACAAATCATTGTAAGAATTAGAATGTTAAGTTTGAGTATTGGTTATTTGGCTCTAGGATACAACACACACAAAATTTGTTTTGATTTTGAAGTCTTGTTTTAAAGTTTTCAAGTTTAAATTTGGTTTCATGCCTTAGTATATATTTACATGACCATAAGTTTTAAAATATACATATCTTGTTTAGATCATGTTTATATATTCCTACTAACATGTTACCTTAGTTTGTTTTAAATAAAAATTTAGTTTACAAATTTTTCAAACTTCAAAAACTATCATTTTTGTGTTTCAGGCCAGACCGGCCGACCGGTACGGTCGACCGGCACCTGTGCTGGACATGCACAGGGTGTGCATGTCTGTCGGTCGACCGGACCGGTCGACCGTACGGGTTGTGTTTGGTCTCTGGTTTTCTTGGTCGACCGGACCGACCGGTCGACCGGCAGAAGGAAACTGTGTTTCCTCTTTTGGGACGGTCGACCGGACCGACCGGTCGACCGAGAGCCAACGGCTCTTTGCAGCTGTGCTTGCGGTCGACCGGGCCGGTCGACCGCCAAGCCTGCTATAGCCTAACGGCTCTTTCCTCTTTGGGCAATTCTGAAAATCTGTTTCTTTTTCTGCTTTAACAGATTTTTTGGAGAGTTGTTGGGGAGCTTTTGCAGGTCAAATTAGGTGTAAAGAAATTGTTTTAACCTATTTTTCAACCCTATAAATAGAGGAGAAGTCTCTCTTGCATATCACTTAGAAAAATCCTCAAGTTTGAGTTGTTTTCAAAAGAGAAAAGAAAAGAGTTTAAAGCCTTCATTCCAATTCTTTTAAAGTTTGTTTTTCAGTTGTGTTTGATTGTCTATATCACTCTACAACTGAAGTTTTCTCACCACACTTCATAGAGCCAAAAATCCTATACTCATTCTATAGTGAAGTTGTAATAGAAGTGAGAGTGTTTGTAAAAGAGCTTGAGAAAAAGTGTAGTGATCTTGTTGTGATCACTTTGTTCTTGTAATCCTTTCCTTGTGGAGCAACCTCTTCGGTAGAGGTCCTTTGTACTCGGTGGAGCTCGGTGCTCGGTCTTCGGTAGACCAAATTGTAAAGGCGTCCTCGGTGGATAGTGGAAACCCTTCACGGAGGTGAAGGCGGGGAGTAGAGCGGTGGCTCGAACCTCGAAACAAATCACTTTGTTTGCGATTGCCTTTGCGTCCATTCTTGCTTTACTTTTCAATAGCTCCTTATTGCTTTCTATTGCATACTTGTGATATTGTTTAAATCTCTTGTGCTTTTAATTCAAGCTTGTGACTCTTGTGATATATTGTGTGCATCTCATTTCTCATCATCATACTTTGTCTTGATCAATCACATCTCAATACAACAAGGTTGCATTGCGCACCTCTAACCCATATCTAGGGAATTGGGAGGAAGGAGTTCAGAACCTCGCAAGGGGTATTCGGCTCTTAGTCTTGTTTTTGAGAGATTGTTGCATCATTCATCATACTTAGATTAAAAAGATCATTAGATTAGCAATTACACCTATTCACCCCCCCTCTAGGTGTTTTTCAGTTTTAATTGTGGAGAGGTGGGACATCTAAGGAAGAATTGTCCGACACTGCGTGGAAGCCAAGGGCCGAGTAGAGGAAGTGGAAGGCCGACCATGAGGACGAATCCTCCCAGAGGATAAGCCAGTAATGCCCCACGTCCTGCTGCAACCCAGTCATCAGTTCAGCAACCTCAGGTGCAAGGCAGAACCTTCGCATTAACCCACCGGGAAGCAATGGCCTCGAATGCAGTGGTGGAAGGTATGATCTCCGTATCAGGACATATTGCTCATGTATTATTTGATCCTGGAGCTACTCATTCATTCATATCTAGTGCTTTTGCTCATAAACTAAATCAAGTCTCAAAACCCCTAGGATTTCAATTGGTTGTGTCCACGCCTATAGGGGAAAATCTGATAGCTAGCACTAGATATGCGAATTGTGAGGTAATAATTGGAGAAATGAAGACATCCATTGATGATTAAGCTAGGTGAAATGGAGTTCGATGCCATACTAGGAATGGACTGGTTATCTGCCTGTAGTGCTCTTGTGGATTGTAATAAGAAGAGGATTATCTTTAAAATGGAAGGGACTCCGGAATTTATTTTTGAAGGAGAAAAAGTTAGTGGTGATATACCTCACATATCAGCCATCAAGGCCACCAAGTTAATGAAGCAAGGGTGTCAAGGATTCCTGGCTTCGGTATTGGATACCACCAGGACTGATACAAATATTAAGACTATTCCAATTGTGAATGAGTTCCCTGATGTGTTCCCGGAAGACTTGCCAGGCCTGCCCCCAGATCGAGAAGTAGAATTTACAATAGATGTAATACCCGGTACTGCCCCAATTTCTAAGGCACCGTACCGTATGGCCCTTGCAGAAATGAAAGAACTTAAAACTCAATTGCAGGACTTATTAGACAAAGGGTTCATTCGGCCAAGTGTATCTCCCTGGGGAGCACCTGTACTATTTGTAAAGAAGAAGGATGGGAGTATGAGACTATGTGTTGACTACCGGGAATTGAATAAGGCAACTATCAAGAATAAGTACCCTCTTCCTCGAATTGATGACTTATTTGATCAACTACAAGGGTCTTGTGTATTTTTTAAGATAGACCTTAGATCAGGATATCACCAGTTGAAGATCAAACCTGAAGATGTACCCAAATCAGCTTTTCCGGACAAGATATGGACACTTTGAATTTCTAGTCATGCCTTTTGGACTCACAACGCCCCGGCAGCATTTATGGACTTAATGAATCGGATTTTTCAACCATATCTAGACCAGTTTGTAGTGGTATTCATTGATGATATTTTGGTCTATTCAAAGAATATATAGAGATCACAAGAAACATCTTAATACTGTCCTTCAAATCTTGAGAGAGAAACAACTCTATGCAAAATTGAAGAATGTGAATTTTGGCTAGAACAAGTAGGGTTTCTTGGCCATATCATATCTAAGGAAGGAATATCAGTAGACCCGGTAAAAATCAAAGCAATCCGAGACTGGCCTAGACCCACTAATGTTACTGAAGTTCGAAGTTTCTTGGGATTAGCTGGGTACTACAGAAGATTTGTAGAAGGATTTTCTCTGATTGTAGTACCAATGACTCAATTAACTAGAAAGAATAAGAAGTTGCCTAGGGAGAAGATCAAGATAGGAGCTTCCTGGAGATTAAAGCTAGACTGACATCTGCTCCTGTCTTAACTGTACCTTCGGGGACTGAAGGATTTGTCATCTTTAGTGATGCATCAAAACTGGGGTTGGGATGTGTGTTAATGCAACATGGAAAAGTCATTGCCTATGCATCCCGACAATTGAAGACCCATGAAAGAAATTACCCCACTCATGACTTGGAATTAGCCGCTGTGATCTTTGCTTTAAAGATCTGGCGACATTATTTGTATGGAGTGTCTTGTGAAGTTTTTACTGATCATAAGAGCTTAAAATACATCTTCACGCAAAAGGAACTGAACATGAGGCAGAGGAGGTGGTTAGAACTAATGAAGGATTATGATATCACTATTCAATACCACCCTGGGAAGGCCAATGTGGTGGCTGATGCTTTGAGCCGAAAATCAGGAGGGGCCCTGGCCGCCTTGATGACTCGTCAAGAAAGAATCCTAAGAGATCTAGAAGAAATGCAAATAAAAGTGCGAGTCATTGATCCTTCTAATTCTGAGTGTAAATTGAATCAAGTAAGTATTCAATTTAATTTATACGACAAGATCAAAGAGGCCCAACAAGGAGATACTCAAATAAAGAAAATTATGAAGAAAGTACAAGAAGGAGAACTCAAGGAGTTTCAAATAGAAGGTGATGTATTGCGGCTTGGACGCAGATTATGTGTGCCAGATGTAGCAGAGATCAAAGAAGAAATAATGAAGGAGGCTCATAGTACACCTTACACAGCTCATCCCGGAAGCACAAAAATGTACCAAGATCTGCGACATAACTTCTGGTGGGAAGGAATGAAGGTAGACATTTCAAATTTTGTCCACAAATGTTTAGTCTGTCAACAAGTAAAGGCGGAACATAAGAAGCCCCCAGGTTTGTTAGTGCCTTTATCTATTCCCGAATGAAAGTGGAGTCAAATTGCTATGGACTTCGTCACTGGACTTCCTCGGACGTCCCAAGGACTGGATACAGTCTGGGTAGTGGTAGACAGACTCACCAAATCTGCCCATTTTCTGCCTATCCGGATCAATTATTCAATGGAAAGACTGGCTCAGGTATATGTCCGAGAGATAATTAGATTACATGGAGTACCTGAATCCATTGTATCAGATCGGGACCCAAGATTTCAATCCAGATTTTGGAAGAGTTTGTCCAAAGCTATGGGCACTAAATTGCAACTCAGTACAGCAGCCCACCCCCAAACAGATGGACAGTCAGAAAGGACCATTCAAATATTGGAAGATATGTGAGAACCTGTGTGCTAGATTTTGGGGGAAGTTGGGACAGCTATTTACCCTTAGTGGAGTTTGCTTATAATAATAGTTATCAGTCCACTATTGGTATGCCTCCATTTGAAGCATTATATGGGAGGAGGTGTAGATCACCAATCTGTTGGGAGGAAGTTGGGGATAGAAGACTGTTCGGCCTTGATGTAATTCAAGAGACTACTGAGAAGATCAAGCTAATCAAGGAAAGGATGAAAGCAGCCCAGAGCAGACAGAAAGCTTATGCAGACAATCGTCGCAGACCACTGGAGTTTGAAGTAGGAGATCATGTTTTTCTGAAGGTATCTCCAATGAAGGGAGTGAGACGCACCGGCAGTAAGAACAAATTAGCCCCTAGATATGTGGGTCCGTTTGAGATACTGGATAAAATTGGACCGGTTGCTTACCGCTTGGCCCTACCCCCTGCCTTAGAACGGATGCACAATGTATTTCATGTATCTCAGCTGAGGAAGTATGTGCCCGATCCTAATCACGTCATCTCCCATGAACCCTGCATATACTAGAAGATATGTCTTACGCGGAAGAACCAGTACAAATTCTTGATCGCAAGGAGAAGCAATTGAGAAGCAAAAATATTTCCTTGGTCAAGGTCTTATGGAGAAATCAAAACATAGAAGAAGCCACTTGGGAGCTGGAAGAGGAGATGAGAAAGGCCCATCCACATTTGTTTCAAGGTACGTTAAGTTTCGAGGATGAAACTTCTATAAGGAGGGTAGAATGTAACACTTGTCTTAAATAAAGCCTTTCCTTTCCTAAATAATCATAAAGGGAAATGGTATTAGTATGCATGCATGATATCTTAGTAAGCCATGCTTAGTATATGTGTATGTATGAGTAAGTATATACATAAGTATTTATACACTATGTATATAGGTATAAGAATACCCATATGGTCAACCCACCACCATGCTCCCATGCTTGTACCTCATGGAGAGGGGAGAGGCATGGAGTAGATTAGACTTGATGGGATGTTTAAGGGACACATGGCACATTATTATGGAGGGTTAGAGGCTATAAATAGAGGGGATGAAGAGGACTAAACACTTTTGGATAAAACACTCTCTCTCTCTTCACAACCTCTCTCCCTCTCCTCCTTTTTCCAGCAGCAGCAGCAGCAGCAGCAGCAAACAGCAGCAGCAACAGCAAGCAAAAGTAGCAGCAACACAGCAACAGCAGTAGTAGCAACAGCAAACAAAGGGCAGCAGCAACAAAAATCAGATTATACCACTTTAATGGTGAGTAGAACATGTTAATCTTAATAATATGATGAGTAGAATGAAGTAGGAAATGAAATAAAGCGTAAGAGATACACAAGTATTTGACCTTATGTATATTTCGGGATCATGCATAGATTGTGATATCTAGAAATGCTAGTTACTTCACAAAGACTCGTATGTTTTAAGTTCCGCAATTACTTGCTACTTTTGTTTACGAATTCATGATATTCTTACATGTCTTGCATATGAATATTATATGATGGTATGATGTATTGGAGGAAGGGACCGGGTTGAACCGGAGGCGTAGAAGGGGAGATTTATATATATGTAATGGAGAAAGGGACCGGTTGAACCGGAGGCGTAGAAGGGGAGATTTTATATTTATGTAACGGAGGAAGGGACCGGGTTGAACCGGAGGCGTAGAAGGGGAGATTATGTTGTGTATATATGGATATTACTAAGATAAGAATCCTATGATATAATCATACATAAATCTTTAACTTTTAGATCTGGAATCACTTCTTAACAGGCAATTTCTATGTAGAGTAGTCGACTTGGTCCCTGGGATAGTCGACTAAAAGTATGATAATTAGGCAGATACACTGCTGGATAGCAGGATTAGTCGACTACATATAGACTGAAGTCGACTAATCCCAGATACAGAGAGCAAACAGAAAGTTAACAATCTGTTTTTGACAGTTTTAGTCGACTTACTAGTCGACTAATATTTTGGATTAGTCAACTACACCAGGAGGGTAGTCGACTATAGGTGGCATCCAGAGAGTAACACAACTTTTTGACCCAGAATTAGTCGACTATAGGGAACTTCAAGTCGACTAGTACTTGAGTTAGTCGACTATACCAAGAAGGGTAGTCGACTACATAAATTCCTGGCTGTTAGTAAAGAAGCAGGTACGTGTGAAGCAAAGTTAGTCGACTATAGCTTCAAATTAGTCGACTTACAGTTAGCCTTAGTCGACTATAGGGTGGCCTAGTCGACTAGTAAGGCCTTGTTACTGTGTTTGTTTTGGTTCCTGGATAATTATAAGATCCTATAAAAATAGTATAACGACACACATGTCAACCGGATAATTTAGCCATGTATACCTACTTGATAGGCATATTTAACTATTGTTTTACTCACTGAGCCGTCAAGCTCACTCTATTCTAACTCCACCCACAGGTTTGGACAAGGGCAAGGGACCCGCTTAAGGGTAATTGTGCGGGACAAGCGCCACCAGAACCACTGTATTAGAAACTACTTTTGTTATGTATATAATTTTGTATAAACATGCGTACTCTTAGTTGAGTGTTACTCTTGACTTGTAATTCTTATAGGACCTAGTGTTGGACTCTTACTTGTATGTATATATATATATATTTTTGACATGATAAATGTAGACTGTGTTCTTATGGATCATTGAACTATATGTGTTAATATGATAAGTCTCGAATAGATCATACATGTTATCTTTAGTGGAAATTCTGATGTATAGTGAAGAGTTCTGATGATTATATTGGAAGTATTATACCTTGATGGGTCCCACGCTTGGATTGTACGAGATAATTATGATAAAATGGAAAAATTTAACTGGGACCGTTACAAGAAGAGTTGAACCAATTTGTAAGAAATGATGTTTGGGATCTTGTACAACGTCCTACTGATCATCCAGTTATCGGCACCAGATGAGTCTTTAAGAACAAACTCGATGAATCAGGTGAAGTCATAAGAACAAAGCAAGGTTAGTAGCACAAGGATACAATCAAGAAGAAGGTATTGATTTTGATGAAACTTATGCACCAGTAGCTAGACTTGAATCTATTCGTATATTACTTGCTTTCTCATGTTTTATGAATTTCAAACTATATCAAATGGATGTTAAAAGTGCCTTTTTAAATGGAATTATTAAGGAAACTGTTTATGTTGAACAACCTCCAGGTTTTGAACATGAAAAATTTTCAAATCATGGTTTTAACTTAAGAAAGCTTTATATGGTTTAAAGCAAGCACCCCGTGCTGGTATGATAGATTAAAAAAGTTTTCTTTAAATTCTGATTTTAAAATGGGAAGAGCAGATACAACTCTTTT